>JAEUBB010000371.1:0-37246 GCA_018257885.1 Parmelia sp. 050094
CCCCCCTCTCACACCAACCAACCTCACAAACATCATCGCCCCCTCCCTCTCCATCTCCATCTCCAACGGCGCGAGACATCGTATCGTATCGTATCGTATCGTATCAGAGCGCAGGGTGGGGCAGTAGCAAAGCAGGGCAGTTACAAAGCAGTAACAAAACAGGGCAGTTACAAAGCAGTAACAAAGCAGGGCAGTTACAAAGCAGTAACCAGTAGCAAAGCAAGGCAGTAGCAAACCGCTCCTCTCTACTCCTCTCGCACGGGTGCCCGACCAACCGACCGAAGTAACCGTAGCCGTCCGTAACCGTCCGTAAGTATACGCATGAGCAGAAAACGGATAGATAGATAGATAACACGTTACAATAACAATGACGAAAACAACAAGGTATAGCAAAGCATACAAGGCATAAAAGGCATGGCAAGGGTATCGCATCCAGGACATTCCCCCATCGACGAATTCTCACTCTCACCCTCTATTTCTCACAAGTAGGTAGGTTAAGCCCGAGTTGAGTTTTGCATGCGCAATTCATTCCATAAATCTATATACACACAATCATTACATCTCCCCCACCTCCTGATATTCCCTCGCCGGCGCCGAGTAGACCTCGAATTCCCTCCCGACCGAGATTTTCCTATTATCTCCCATTAGCTCTGCATCATCTCGCTTCAAGAGTAAAAAGATAGAACAAGACAGCACTCACTGATCCCCCGACTTCTTCAACCCGCCCCTCATCTCCCCCCTCTTCCTGAAATCCGTCTCGCTGGCCGCAAACCCGCCGTTCCGTCCCTCGTTACTCTTGAGCCGCTGATGGCCATCGCTATCCACCGTATCGGACCTATACACCATTTCCTCTCCCAAAAAGTCCAACTGCCGTATGCAAATCCGACAATGATGCCGACACCTCCCCGTGAACCAATGCCGCGCCCACAGGAACCAACTCCCAAACGCAAACGCCCCCACGACCGTCAGCGCCACCGGCGTATAGTTGAGCGTCTGGCTCGTAATCGGGTACTCCGTCGGCAGGCAAAAGACGACGGTGATGAACGCGATCCACGCGCACGCGACGGCGGCGAGCGGCTTGGACGCGGCGCCGAGGGTGAAGGGGCCGCGTTTGAAGTTGCGCGGGTAGACGATGCCCATGGCGATGGGGATGCCGTAGGAGAGGTAGAGGCCGATGGTCGCGATGGAGGTGGTGCCGTTGAACGCGACGGTGGATCCGAGGGAGGGGAGCGCGAGGAGGAAGGAACAGCCGGCGCCGAAGAGGACGGTCCGGATGGGCGAGTGGAAGCCGCGGTCGATGATGTGGAGGCGGTGGGGGATGCCGCCGTCGCGGGCAAAGGCGAACATCATGCGGGAGTTGGAAGTCTGGAAACTGTTAGCGTGGGGGGATCGAGTCATTTTAATAGGATGCGCATGCTCCGTAAATAGGGAGGGGGGAGGTGATATACCAAGCTGAAAAGCCCGCAATGCCATACACAGAGCATAATCAGCACCATGAGCACTAATCCCCCTCCTTCACCGCATGCATCGGTCAAGATTTTCAGCACTGGCAGCGGGCTTGTCCTCACAGCCTCGAAATCCTGTATCGAGAATAGCAAAGCGACAAGCAGAAAGAATCCAATAATGGACGACCCTGCAATGGAAGAGAGCAGTCCCAACGGAGCATCCCTGACCGCTTTCCTCGTCTCTTCGCACAGATGGGCCGAAGCATCGAAGCCCAGAATCGTGTACTGCGACATCAAAACCCCGACGACGGCCACATATGCCGGAGACGCTCGTATGCTCCATCCTTCCTGACCCATGACTCCCGTCCCATCGTGGAACGTCGAAAAGACAAAGTTTGCAGAACTGTGCGTGGGGGCTTTGGCAAGCACCGCAATGGCCAGACATGACACTCCCACGGTATTCAAGACGATGGAGGTGTAGATCATGTATCGCAGAGTGCGCACGCTGAACAGGTTGATGAGGACATGCGACAGGAGTACCACGGCGAGGATCCCGAGGGTCTTGCCAGACGAAGGGTTGTAACCATTACTGACTTCAGCCGTGGTGGATATTAGGTTTGCCAAGCCGAAGTCTATGCCAGTGGTGACCGCTATCTGTCCCAGGAGATTGAACCTATAAACTTTGGGTCAATGATGTTGAAGGAAATAGTGGAGCGGGAGGCTTCTCACCAGCCAGTAATCCAGGCAAAGAAGGGGGCATTGTGTTGAGGAGCGAGCATGTAGGCCCAGAAGTAGGGACCTCCGGAGGTAGGTATTGAGGAGAGGATCTCGGCCATGCAGGCGCCGATGATGAGTGCTGCAGATGGTCAATCGAGGTACAGCAATGTCGGAATGGTTGTCATACTGAATATGCTGACGATGATCCACCCAACAGTCATGACTCCGGGCCCCCCAGTGTTGAGGCCATAGGCGAACAGGCTTGAACACGGTCAGAGAAAAGATCAAAGTAAGCAGAATGGTGTCGTATTACGTTGTGATACCGGTCACCACACTCTGATAGATGAGCAACCATTAGCCACAATGTCATTCGTATTGCGGGCGTAGAGTTGGCTCACAATGATAGAGAAGGATGCGCCGAAATTGTGTAACAGACTCCATTCTCGCCTCAATTCCTGCGTATATCCCAGCTCTGCCAGACGCCCTTCATCCTGAATCTTGAAATTGACCTCGGAGGAGGAAGGCATCTCGGGATGTGGTCGGTGTTCTGAAGAGAGATTCGCGGTCAGTCCTTGTTTATTACGCAAAGCTGTTTGTTCAATGAAATTGTCGGACATACAATGTTTTGTCATTCCGTTGACACTATCACATTCTGCACCTCTCCAGACACGGTGCAGGCGAAGGAAAGAAAGTGGTGGGGACAATATCAGCGGTAGTGTAGGTAGTGAAGAAAGACAAAGATAATGAGGTGTTGAGGATGTTCCCCGATTCGCGGCGGGAACCAAAATGAGATTTGCCCTGAATTAGTTCAAATGAGAGAGAGTAGTGTGGTAGCTTTTGGAGACGGGAAGAAATGGTAGAAAAGGTAGAAAATAGAGCTCCAATGAGACGCGCCATTGAGCAAGCGAGTCAGGGGTAATGATTTAGGAGTCCGAATTCAAGATGATGTGTAGATGGACTACTCGACGGCATCTTATCTACCGTCTTTGCCGTTCCACTAGCATCTCAGGATCCAGTGTCTGGGGACAACTAAGGAAGTAGGGAGTGGATAGCTTGAGGGAATCCAGAATTGAAGCCCGAGTGTCATGTGGATATTCTGACCAAGCGCTCCATGCCATTGATGAGGGAGCCAAAATAGCATGTGAGCGGATAATATTCCTGCAGAGGCTACCCTGTGCATATGAAATGATGGGAATATTTACAAGCCCCGCGTCGCATGGCAGGTGCATGGACATGCAGGGTTCCTGGTGTTTAACCACCCAGCCTTCGGCATTAGTGTCCTCTGGGGGCCTCTTGGGGGCCTCTTGGTGGGCTCTAGGGGCCTCTGGGTCCTTTCCGGGCCGAAGTTCGCAGTGCCGGCTAATCCCTAGCCATTGCTCAAGATACGACCGTCGTGAAAATTAATTGGAGCGCTACCGGGCACCATAATCATGCCCATCATTCTCCACATTGGCTTTGGCGCTACCATGCACCAGATGCACCAGTCCTCATTTTCACCCAGTCCCTGAACGCCTCCTTCGTCTTCCTACTTCTTCCTAGACCTTTTCTGACCTTTTCTTCTCTCCTGCATCAAAACCGTTCCCCTGAATGTCTTCATCGAGCAGGTGCTGCCAGCTGGCCACTCGTCCCAGTTGCGCATCCAACGACTTGACTTTCCATTTATGCGCAAGTGATGGAACAACTGGGCTCCTTTAAATCGCCCGACTTGACAGAGTTGCCTGAAAAGGGCTCGACTTGCTGCCAACCTCAACACAAGTCGACGGCTCCAACACACGATACAGGCCGCACCCTTGTAGGCAAATCAACATACACTTTCTAGTGTATCTCAACCTACCGATCAGGGTGATCATGGGTTCTTCCCATCGGGTATTTGCAACCGGAGAACTGTGCAGTCCTCAAAAGTCAGAGCAGCCATGAGGCGTAAGCCCATAAAGTATACTCATGGGGCAAGGCAAAGCTTGCCAAAGTAAATCTCGATTTGATTGGACAACCTTGGCTTGAATTTTCCCCGCTTCCCGTCGTTCGGAATATTCTTCTGCGCGTCGGAGCTTAGAGTTAGCACAACACTTCATCGATGTACTTCCAGCCTGCTACCGAGTACCTCGAGGACCATCAGCGAAGCCCAGACATTTGAAAAGTCTCTGCGTGGATTTTCGTCGCTTTGGCAACTACATGTAAGTTCTTAAGCATCATTTTGCAAAAGAGCTTTGACAATTCAGGTTGCGACTCCGCTGTACAGCAGGCTGAGCCTCGGAGGCCAAGGAAACCTATCGATCATGGTAATGAGATTTCTGTCAAATAAAAGATGATGCATTTCTCCACGCAGATGAAGTTTGAGTTCCACATGCGTACGCGCATCATAAGACGAAGCATCAGGCATCGATGCAATGTCCGTGCCGTACTTGATGGTCTGTTCGCATAACCCGGTCCACGTAAGAAGAATGATCAAGGAATCCATTGGATAAAGAGAAAACTTTGCTCGAGCATGTCGGCCTTACAGGAGAAGTAGCATATCCAGGTAGCTGCTCAGCGGATGACGTCTTCCGAGCCATTACAATCGCCCCTGCCTCTGTGCAGCAGCTTGCTCGGGGCGCATCCTCTTTCTTTCCAATAATAGCTTTGCGTGCTAGTTGCGTCAGACGTGTGTGCCATTCGCTTTCCGCTGTGAAGAAATTCTGCCGCTATCGTTGACATCTCCATTATTTCCTGCAAGTTTTGCTCTGCAGCGTCTTCACTTCTTATTCTACTCTTTACCCTTCCAATACCTTGCTCGACACGGCCAGCAAAGCACTGTTCGTATTATTTGCTGCGCTACCACGTATTGCAGCATCATCCGCTGCATAGTCGCCCCGGATGCATGCGGGTCCGTCCCGGTGCCTATGTCAATTCCCCACCAGGTTATGCCCGCGGCTAATCCTTCTCGATTTGTCTCATCGCGCTTCCAACGAGTGATGAACGCCGGAATGAAAGTGCGTGTCGCTCTTGCTCTGAACCAGACTCAAGCTCGCTGTATGTGGGTGGCGCGAGGTCTTGTGATCCTGTAACGTAAGATTTGGGTGATAGCATTCAAGCGAGCCGGCATCTTCTCGCTAGGGTGCCTGGAATGGATAATCTAGTTGAGCATAGAATTGGAAGACGCTTTGCCAAGGAGATTAAGAAGAGGAAGAGAAAGGGCGAGGTATTGGATTACTATTGGAGACGTGCAACTTCAAGTGTCAATGGTCAAGTTCAACCTGGCGCCACTGTACGTCTCAACGCAGTCCTCTCCTAGAGTATGAGGCCAGGAAATGGTAATTGTCTTGGAAGAGAGTCCATCTACTCGGTACATTGATGGGTTCTTCGCAGAAACAAAAGTCTTGGCATAATTGACCGCACTAGGACTAGTGTCTCTTGGCGCATTTCACAAGGTCGAATTTACAATCACGTTGATACCACCTCAATCCAGCTTCTTTCTGCATCAAGTTAACAACGTTGAACGAGCCTTTATCATACTCAGAGCCGACAGTGCTACTCATTATTCGCCCTTCGTCACTGTCCTCCCTCACGCAATCATCTCATCTGTAATTCATGTTGACATGCCAACAAGACCTCAGTAGAATCCTATAAACTCAGAAACGCAACATCTACATGACCCACAGTCACTACTTCGTCACCAACCTCCAATTCGAGATATTCCGACTAACCAGTCAAGCGTCGTCACTCGCAAGCTCATAAAGACTGGATTAAAGCAGTGATTCCCGCGCTATTCTCCACTCAGGAGTACCTAGTTCTACAGAAATGTCTCCTGACAATGAGATTTCGCCTCTGCTCTCCAATTTCGGATTGAGTAGTGAAGAGCTCGTCTCCAAGACGTTAACCAACGCAAGCAATACTTCAGCAAGCCTTGCGTGAGTAGCCCTTTGACTGGGCTTCACCTCATCTTGACATAGACGCCTAATACTATCGCTCCATCTCTAACTAGCCTGTAGATCCGATCGGAATCATAAAGATGAAACGCCCGTCTGCCCGTTTCATAAGCTCCCAGCCGAACTACGTGTTCAAGTTTACCGCTGCCTCCTCCTTGCTCACTCTGATATCTGCGTCGACCAAGTAGCTTTGTCAGGGGCGAAGTCGGAATGGCCACGTCGGCGTCAATTTAGAAACGGATTCTGCTTCGCACTGAGGATGACTTACAGTGTCAGGGCCGACGGTGTTGATCCCGCAATCCTATCAGTAAACAGGCAAATACACCAAGAGGCTAGCAGAATCCTGTTCTCCGAGAATTGCTTCAATTTCTGCAACGTTAATAGTTACCACTGTTTGTATACTAACGACGTTATAATGCCTTTCCTTGAGGATCTGTCTGAAGTCTCTCGTGGCCTTATCAAGCAGGTCAAGTTCGACTGCAATCTTTCGAAATTTTCCGAGTCCTTTACTACGTACTCGCGCCCTGTGTTTGAGGAAACCTGTAACTACCTATGCCAGAACCTACGACTGGCACATGTGACACTGATCTGTTACGACATGTCCATCGGTGGAAGTCTCGGCGGCACCGATGAGGAAGATCAAAACATCCTTGACCAGCAACACTGGATCCAGCAGCTAGTTCCTCTTGTCAAAAATCTCGAGACTTTCGAACTGATTAGTCTGTTTGATTTTAAGGACCTGACAGAAGCCATACAGTCTTATCTGGAATCCAAAATGCTCAAGGCACGCAAGGCGGTGCGTCGGGATCAGGTCGGACAAGAGCCAGCAGATGGATCAGCTGCTTCTGCTTCTGACGAACAACACCGCCACGACGTCTAGGACAGCGCATCAGAGATACCCTCGCGCAAATCATGCGCTCCTCTGCTCTGGGCGTCGCGGAGACTTGGCGCCACTGAACCTAGGAGGAAGGCATGGCAGGTTGTTTTTTGAATTGGGAGTTAGCGAACAGAGGTAGAACCGGCGAATAGAAGCACGATCAGCAAATCATAGAGCAGGTTGCAAACATATCATGGCATCGAGAAATCGCAGCCATCAAAACCATGCTGAAAGACAAAGCGGACGGCAAGATTGAGAAGTCATTTCACAGTGCCCAAGTGCCACTGTTGCGTAGCGTATCTTCAGCCCTACGAACATCAAACCTAGAACTTCGACCACTGATTTGTCGATACCTCATATTTCACCTCGCCCTTTCGCATCGCTTTTCCACACAATCCCACGCCGCCCTCAATCCTCTGCCCATCATGCCGGAACCCTCTCCAGCTCCAACAATGGCAGCAGCCTCCTCGCCTTCGCCCTCGCCCTCGTTCCCCCAAACCCCACCCCCACAACCACAATGAAACCCACCCACCGCCCACCTCCCCAGCCCTCCTAATCGCCCACGCCCTCCCTCCCTCTCATCCACATCCACATCCACACCCACACCCCCACACCCCCCCACCACCCCAACTCCTTTCTCAACCCATCCCATCCCATCCCATCCCACGCACCGAACCTCATCACCGCACGCGTGCGCGCGTCCAGAACGCAACATAGCGAACAACAACAACAACAACAGCAAGCCCAGCCACCAAGCTCTCATTCCCGCTCTACACCCATATCTCCTCCGCAGAGACTCTCGTCCGCATACACATACACATATATATTCCAGATCCGTCCCATCCCATCCTATCAACCTTTTCCCTTCCTCTTCCCGAAAAAAGAAAAAAAAAAGGCTCGAGAAGGGGTGATCGGGCTCGTGTGAAGGGGCGGATAGATAGATGGGTCTGTGGTCGTAGTGACGAGGGTGACGGGGGAGAGTGGTTGGGAAGAGGGGTTAGGATGTTAGGATGTTTGGCTGCGAGGCGGGCTGCTTTGGGGGAGGTATACAACCGGGATCTATGTATATGGGATCTATGTAGACATGGGTGATCCGTGCCCACGTTCCCGCGACGCTGAAAGTACGGGCCGGTGTTGAAAAATTAGGTTGTCTACTGTAGGTATCGTCGATAGGGTAAATAACAAGGGACAGTATGCACGCACGCATGCACGCTGTGTAGAAATGCTCCCTCCGCCCGCTAGCACGCCCGCCTCTTCTCATCTCATCTCAATTCATCTCCTCTGTTCATAGAACACACGCAGCACCACCTCCCCACCATTACCCCACCACTCCAATTCAATCCAATCCAATCACCCCCTCCCCCAATCACCACCCCCACCCCTTTGCATTTCCTCCCTCACTTCCCCCCCCTCCTCCAACTCAGCAGGCTCAACCCCGCGCTCGCCGCAAACGCCGCAAACGCAAACCATATGAACGCCGTATCCGCCTGCGCCTCCCGGCAGCGATTCCCCAGATTCACATGCGGGCTCACGTGGCCCGCGTGGTCGACGCCGCCGTTGATGATGACGTTATGCTCCGTGTAGGAGGCGCGGGAGCAGGAGTGCACGCCCAGTTTGGCGGCGAGGGCCTATGTGGTTCGAGCGGTAGGTGAGCATGTACGCATGCGAATTACTCCATCCATCCCCTTCACGCGCGCATTGTAGGAGCCCAGGAAGAAGGGAAGGAAGGAAGCGCACTCACCACCCCGCCCGCAAACGCAAACAGCACGCTCAGCGCGTCCAGCGCCGCCATCACGACGCCCCCGATCGCCGAGATGAATTCCGCCGCCAGCCCCACGAGCGCGATGACGAGGAGCCAGATGCCGAGGAAGACGGCGTAGTTGGTGGTGGAGGGGGCGCCGCCGTAGGACTGGGAGGCGACGAGGTGGGCGGAGAGGCCGAGGACGAGGATGGCGAAGAAGGTCTGGGTGGGGAGGAGAGGGTTAGTTAGTTGGTGGGAGCAGGGAAGGAAGGGAGGGGAAAAGAGGGGGAGACGGACCTCGAGGCCGCGGAGGGCGAGGTTGGGGAGGGAGGGCATGCTGCGTAGAGTAGAGTAGGTATTTGTCGATGAGGGTGAAGGTGAATGGCGGGTTCGGACGGATTGCGCGAGCGGTGTGGATGGCGGTGGGATGCGCAATGGGATCCGGTAGGTAGGTATGAAGATGTTGCAGTAGACAATAATGAATGCTTCGGGCTTCTTGTAGCTGGTTGGCGGAGGAGGTCAGGTCAGGGCAAACAAGGAAAATTCCACGCGCTGCCGGCTCTGTTTTCAGGTCTTGGCGGGAAACGGCGCGGCGCTAGGACGCAACCGGCCCTGTGCGACGGGGACGCGCTAGCATGCTTCTGCCACTAGATACCTATGTACCTATACTTGAGCGTGGGGTGAGGACTCCATTCTTCAAAGGATGAGGGGCGAAATTTGTGCTTGATCGATGAATGTCAAGTGCTACCTATTGTATACTAAGAAGTGAGACGGACGAGTTACTGAGGCTACGTGTATATGCTCGTTGACCGCATCCAATCTGGCCCTCCGCTTTGGTTTCTCAGCACTACGCTAATGGCTGCCCTTCGACAACGCCTATTTCGAACCCAAGCCAGAGTGTCTTCTTGAGAGATCCGGCCCAATAATCCAAGCCAGACTCGTCTCTAGACTCCTCCAGACGAGCTCTTACTACATATCATTGGCTACGTAGGTAGCAAGGACATTGATTGATTAGGATATTCTTGTCTCAGGATCCAAGCAGCTGCTAGAGATGCAGCTGAGACTGAACAGAGACACTTCAATACAGTAGTATAAGGGATCCTATGTCGCTATCATCTCATTCCACCTCTACAGACCTTGCCATCTCCCCAACCAATATGGCTGCAGAAAGAATCTTCAAACCTAGCTCGTGAAGCCACTAGTTAGACATGCGGGACTTTTGTTTACCGACTCTCAATACTCTCATGCTTTAAGATATCTGTATCTAGGCGACAGCACTCTGAAAAGAGAGAGTCGCGGATGGATTGTAGGGCTTCTAATTCTGCTGCCATTGTTCCGCTGGATCGAGCTACTAGAAAGATATTAGAAAAAGTATTTTCTGCATCATCCTGATTACGCAGCGATTCCTCCTCACCTATATAAGGGAAAAGTGAAAAGATCCAGAAAAGATTACCTAGTTCGTAATCCCGGGAGCAGGAATAGTGGCCGACAAGGCTAGTGTAGGCGCTAAGGATTAGAATGATCAACACCTCGAAATGTTCTTCATCCTCTTCAATTAACTCCCAAGTGAGTACTATAACCAACACGCGAGATCAATTAACTAGTCAATAGACTCGCTGTTCCTCAGCAGATAGACCTCTACATCGTCCGCTCTACTTACTCAACACCTCGAATTTTCTTCACCATCCGCTTTTATCAACTTCCAAGTGAGTACTGCGACCAACATGCAAGATCAATTAACCAATTAACAGACTCGCAGTGCCTTAGGAGAAAGACATTTACATCGTCCGCTCTACTTACTTAAAATCTCGAATCTTCTTCACCAATCACTATCCTCTTCAACCAACTTCCAAGTGAGTACTGTGATTGATATGCAAAAACGATCAGCCTGTCTGACTGTCTCGCAGTTCCTCAGCACAAAGACCTCTATCTCGTCCGCTCTGCTTACCGGTAACTCACACTTCACAAAGCCATCATCACTCACGAGATGAAACCTTGAACCACGTCCATTCGCACCGAACCACCTTTTATCTCCTCACCACCGCCACACTTCCACAGGGTTTCCTTCAGAGCTTCGATTTTCGACTGTAGTCGCGTCCAACTACCACTTTCCATCATCCAAGAAGCACATCCTTCCTCAGTCGGCATGCCTAAGCTACTCGACCTCCCAAATGAGACGCTGCTACAGATCATCGAGTCTACCCATGTGGAGGACATTGAAGCGTTCTCGTCATGCAACAAGCGCATGCGTTTATTGTTTGGCCCTGTATTGCGGCTTCACATGGAGAGGAAGAGAGAATACTCCAAGTTAGAATTCGGGATCTGGTTCTCGACACGAGATCACGTCGCGATGGTTTTACGCGATGTTCTCGAGAATCCAGCTATTGCGCACTACCCTACGGAGCTCGTCCTTGAATTATTGACTGAGCGAATGTCGGAATGGTCCAATCGGTCCGAGCGGTATCCGGTGTGTGAGGAGCAGAAGATGGCGATCATGGACGCCATTGCTCAATTTACCGACAAATCATGCACTGAACTTGATGATTGTCCATATAACAAAGAGTTTGATAAGCAAAATTGGAGGTCAGAGATTGCTAGAGGTAATGAAGACACCGCAGTCGCATTCCTTATCACATTACTCCCTAACCTTGAATCTATCAAGATCGTTTATTTATATCGCTACCCCGATCACCTTGTTGATGTTGTCTCCGAGATTGCAGCAGCGCAGCGCAAGGCTCCAAAGAGCTTACATCCACTCGAGAAGCTAACAAGTGTACACTTTGAACGTAAGAACATATACTACGGAGAGTGGCGTAGCTTTCTAGATTCCTTTGGGAAACTGCGTTCTGTGCGAACATTGACAGGGGATTGGATCGTCAGCGGGAGTGGTGAGGAGGTTGAGGATAGCGATGATGAGAAGGATGACAATGAGGAGGATGAGGATGAGGCTGACGATGAGGCTGACGATGAGAATGAAGACCAGGATGAGGATGAACATGAGGATGAGAGTGAGGACGTAAACAAGACTAAGATGACTGATGGAAACAAGCATCAAGATTGTGAAGATGAGCCTGAATACGAGGCTGTTCAATCTGGAGGCAATATCACCCGCTTAAGATTTGATAACAGCGCCATCGGTGCAAAGAGCTTTGCCATGATCTTGAAAGGCATGAATGCTCTGCAGCATTTCGAGTACAGTTACAGTGCCCGCATCCATGACTACGGTACTTTCAACTGGGAACCGGCAGTCATTCTCCGAAGCTTACTGCTCTACGCTGGTCACAGCCTGGTAACCCTCAAAATAATTGGAATCAAAGGGCCCTGGAGTCTTCGTGTCGGCGACGCTCCAAAGTGTGCAAAGTCCCCCCGGTATTTCAAGGTTTTGAAAGAGTTATGCGTACAGGATGGCATTTTTGTCGGGGAGGAGATTGTTCAAAAGTCTCATGAAGAATCTGGGGGTCCAAAAGAAAGCTTGTCATGGAATGTCCACCGAATGGTAGATATCCTTCCGCCTTCATTAGAACGACTGAGGCTGTTCCCTTCTTTCAAAGACAGCAAAAACCTAGGCGCCGCATTTGAAGCCTTCCCGGAACTCAAAGAGAGCAGACTGCCACGGTTAACGGATATTAGGTACGCAAATAGTCTTCACATTGATGCATGTGTGAAGCTCGCGTGCATGAGGGTCGGCACCAGCGTGATAGGATTTGACTATTGTCTGCAGCGACTTGACCTAACTGCTCAAACGTGATCCTTGGGATATCTTCAACAGCGGAGATGGCTTCAAAGGTAGCAAACCAGGCTTTCGTGGCATAAAAAGGAGCAGAAATGGCTAGAGACATAGAATGGCATTCCATCAAAACCCTCGATCCCTTCACGGAAGAAATCAACATTCATTCTTCTGTCTCAGAAGTATGCATCAGCTAGAATTTATATCCATTCGTGGGTTAACACAATAAACCCAAGACATTGTCGTCACATTTGAACGAAGCAGTCCTTACTCTGTGTAGACAAGTAGATAGCAAATCCTCTTCTATAGCAATCTCTGCTACGGTAGTCTCACCCGTTCCATCATCCCTGCTCCGATAAACCCCCTTCCCACTCCCCATCCACCTTTTACACCTTCCACCTCGTAGCTTGCACCCCTCAATCTCAACCTCGCTACGTCTGATAAGTCTTCCCCTTAACTACCCCAAACCGGTTCGAGTACAAAATAAACCCAGCTCAAGCATAACTGGTCATTGTCCTGTGGCGATGACTTCCCCCGAGCTTAGATAAGCGCAACAGCGATACTCTGTACGACAGACTTTTCTTTGCCCTATCACTATATCTCCCTGCCAAAATCTCACTATCCTGAAAGACACACGGTCAGCCTTCCGTCAGAACAATCAACTTGCCTCCACTGACAGTATCCTACCACAGAAAGCGCCCCTGCCTCTCTCTCTTACCCCTCAGCATCCACCCAATACAAGTCTACAACTGCAATCAACCAGCTACTCGCCTTCCATCATGATCGAACTCCTAGGTCTACCAAACGAGATCCTACTCTGTATCATCGACACCATCCACTTTGACGACATCGAGTCTTTCACTTCGTGCAGCCGGCGCATCCGTTCTCTATCTCAGGGCGTTTTACAAAGGGTCAAGCCGGAGAAGCAGGAGAAGCAGAGAATTGCTAGATACGTTAGGATACGGCGAGCTGTCACGGAGTGGGCGCGGGACAATAATCACACCTTGTACCATCTCGAATGATCCGAGAAATCCTCGTTGCTTAAGAACTCTACGATACCCTCTACTAGCTTCAATGTGCTGTCGAGCTTGTACTCTCTGCCACGAATCGGAAGATAATATAGAATCTCAGCAGACTGTCGTCTATATCATGCGTTCTGGTCTTATTTTTTGGCGCTGAATGCGACACTTTCGGAGTATCGGGATGATTTCTCCACCCAATGCTATATGTCGCTCTTGCGCCAATTCGGAGGTCTCAAGTTGAAAGCATCTTTAAGTAGGATTGTGAATACTCCCTCTACAACGGTCGGGACCAATCAGCGCCTCCACAGTGATGGAGTTTTTCAGCTATTAGGGGAGCACCCGTCTTTATGTACGCTTCCGTACAGAGTCAAGACTGACTGCATCTTGTCTGGACCAGTAGGGTAAGAGCGGGTTTCTCTATGCCACATTTCTCGTAAGTATCGCGACACGATTTCTATTGATTGTTCTGTCGGCAAGTTGAGTCGTGATTTGTCAAAATGAGAATTACACCACATATTTGGTAGTACAACAAGCTGTACAAAATCGAAATGGAGATAATTATAATCAGCCAGGATCGATGCTAAGTATACACCCATATTACCGACAAATACGCCCATTTTATCAAATCATGCGAACCAAGAATCAAGCTTCCTCGCCATATTTACAGCTCGAATCACTTGCACCAATCAAATGTCCATCGCCCACCCTGAAGCGACTCTCTGCTCTACCTGCAACATTCTCTCCAACGCCCTCTTAAGAAAAGACTCATTCTTCAAATCCAAAATAAAAGCAGCCGACGGCCCATTCCCATCCCACGGCACCCTCATACCCAAAACCTCCATCGTATTTCTCAACAAACGACACAAATCACCCATTCGACTCGCCACCGCCTGCGCAGACTTAAGCAGCAACGCCGACGCCGGGATACGGTGACGACGATGGTACGCTAGTATCTGCATGACAACTTGAAAAAATAGTCTTACGAGCTCGACCGCCGACTCACACTCAGTCGTGGATGAGCGAAGTGTTTGACAGGCAGAAGTGTATGGCTCCTGCTGCATTAAAAACGCAAATAGCTCCCAGCGCTCGATGCCGGATGGCCGAGTCAAGACCGCGCGGCACATTGGACATGTGGGGTTCTTTACTTGTGAGGAAGAGATCCAGGATCCGAGGCATATGGAGCCGAAAATGTGGCCGCAGTGGAGGATGACTGGTTTTTCGGAGGAAGGTTCGGCGGTGAATTGCTCCATGCATATGTCACAATTGATGTGTTCTTCGGGGAGGTCTTTTAATTGAATTGTAGGGAGGGTCTTTAAGAATTGGTCAGCTGATGGGAGTGTGGCTGCCTCCATTTTTAAGATACGTTGGTCGCGAGGGTTGCTTTCCAGTTGCAGTAAATTCCGTCAATCAAACGTGTACAGCTTCGGGGCTCCAACTTGATCTTCGATGAGGAGCGAAATCACAGGCTGAAACGGAGGAATAATTGAATACCTGCATCTAGTATATGGGCTGACCCAACAAAGACTATTGTTCGAGGCGACAAGGAGAATCATCTTTGTGAACGGTCACGACAGAACTCGAAACAAAGACTTTTGGCTCGCATCATGAACTAGTGCCCACCCTGAAACAGACAGAGCTTTCCGCGTTGACAAATGAAACAGAAAAACACTTTCAACGAGGACATCTCCATACTCTCTAGCCTTGCACATAGGATATCCAAACATCTTCTACGATCCCCACAACGGCCTCCGGCATACTCCAAAACGGACTGTGGCCAGACTCCAACTCACAGACTTTCAGATCCACCGCACCGTTCTCCACAGCATCCTTCACCATACTTTTCTGCAAATCCAAGTAAATCCCCATATCCTTCGTGCAGCACACAAACGTAGCAGGAAGATCCCTCCACGGCGCCCGCGTGATAGCAGCGGCACCACTAGAGACCTCCGTAAGATTATGCGTCACCAACTTCCTCGTCAGCTCCTGCGCTTTCCCACTCCCCATGTCGTTATAAAACGCCTCCCGGGCATTCTTCGGCAGCGCCATCTCATCCTCATCAATCTCCATCTTCACCCCCGACTGGAACCCGTATTTCTCGAACAACTGCGGCAGCGTCGTCCCAGGCTGTATCAACCACGCGCTCACATACACGAGCCGGACCACGCCCGCCTTCTCGTCCCTCGCGTACAGCTCGTCCGTAATAGCTTCCGTAGCAACCAGCCCGCCCCAAGAATGCGACATGACTACCGTCCGATGGCCCGCGCCGGCCAGCTCGAACGCCGCGGCGCGCACGGCGGCGACATCGTCGTCAAATGTTGCTTTTGGAGGTCTGACGTCGCCGTTAGTCGGCAGGCGTGGACAGCGCGTGACGAATCCGGCCTTTGCGAGCAGGGCTAGGAACGGCGCGTAGAGTTCTGGTAGCTGGACGCCTCCGTGGACAAGGAGGACCGCGGGCTCGGGGGCGACGGAGGTGCGAGGTTCCATCGATGCTAATCTGGACTAGGGGCACAGGACAGGTCTGGAATGGTAGAGATCTGAGAGTTGAATTATGAGTGAAACGTTGTACGATGTGAATAATCGGCATTTTGAAGACGCTTTGTCGATTCATGGGGAGTTATGGTTATTGCTGTGCATTGACAAGCGGTCATGGAGGCTGGTAAACACGCCAATTGGCGATATGCGCTCACCTGCATGCTGCAGAGGTACTTGCATATGCAGCATGCTCATGGATAAGCGGCATCAGCTATCATCAACTGGCGAAAGGGGCTGGAATTGAGTATCACCAATGAAAGAGCAATTGAAAAGGTGGTATAAACAATCAAGGTGTCAGAGAGTCGCGATCAGCACGACATCAGGGTTTTCAAACTTCGAGATACTCATCCAGTTGGCACAGGGATTCTTAGCACAGCGATACCTATCTTCTTATCCTTGCAACAGTGGACCGTAGGTCCGTGGGTTTCATGATATAGCTGCTTCTTCAGGTATCCGCTCATGTAAGAGAATGTATCAGAAAATCGAGCATATATCTTTTTCCCAGGTTCTTAGGACTCGGATCGATTAGCCAAAGTTATACATGTAGCACTCCACCTCAGAGCCAGGGAGTTCATGCCAATTGCAACGGTCTTGAATCAAAAAAAATACAACATAGCCCGAAACCACCCTGCGCTTGGTATGTGAGTCTCATGAAGGTCGATGAAGTCCCGATGACGAGTACGGGTACCACGAGCCTGCGAATTCTAATGCTAAGTACGGATTTCCATAATCTTTTACAAGTTTCTAGAAAGACTACGATAACGGAAAGTGCCCTTTGGCTGAAGATGAGGTGCCGCATCGTATCTTGAGTGAATCAATAGGACGAATGAGTTGACAAGAATAAGTCGAACATCAGTGCTAATAATATACAGTGTGAACTCAGCAGCTTCCTTCTATCTAGATACCATTTTGACGACCACATTCGTACATCACACCTCGCATGCAGAGCAAAATTAACCCATTCCTTGTTCAAAAGCGTCTCCATCTCACAACCTGCCAAAATCATCGCAATCGTTCAAAATTCCCTTCTCGCTCACCTTCCAGCATTCCCCGTCACCGAATCAGATCGCGACCCCAACAAATCGTCTACTCTTGCCATCCTCTCTTCTAGCGTAGCGATTCTCCCTTGAAGCCGGTCGACTGTTGTAATGAGCCCTTGGCCTCTCAGAGTCCGATTCACAGGATGATCGGCCGGTGGTCTCGCTGGGAAGTTCGCATTAGCCGCTCTATGAGACGCTTGCGCGAGAAACTCATCGTGCTCATCTCGGGGGATGTTGTCCGTGATGCCACCATGCGGTATCGTCCTTGACGATTCCGCTCTTGCTGTTTGTTCTCTCCGTAGAGGAGCTGCTTGCCGGAGCCGCGTGATGAGAGCTTCATCTTCTTCAGTTGGGGGAGTTTGAGTCATGGCCCGAGCATGTGCGGCCCCATATTGAGCATCGAGTATATTAGACTCCCTCATCAAAGCCATTACCCGGTCGTGGTACTCCTGGGCTGGCCCTCTTAGGCGACCCAGATTCGGAACTCCACGAGCCGGTGCTCTCCCCGTGTCTACAACCGAACTCATTGCAGCGGTTCTTCGGTGGCGTCGCTCAAACAGCGTATCGTCCTCGTACATCCGATCCTCAGTCTCCATTCTGTTCAAAATGTCTGCTGATGCAGCATTGGCCCGACGGAGCTGCGGAAGTGGTGTGTTGGTTGTTGGATTTATGATCGCTGCGACGCGCGATCTCGATCTTGCAATCAATTCCTCCATTGTATCATCTGTCTGACGGAGATGCTCGGTTATCCTCTCCTGCTCTTCGATCGTCCGGAAGTTGTTTACCATTTCTTCAGCATGTTGCCTCCCTCTTGCAAGAATGTTCACGATAGCATCATCTCTTCGACCGACCCACGCAAGTGCACTGACGCGCGTTGAGTCTGTCTGAATACGCAACGCGTCCTCTTCAGCGGCCGCTCGTCCCAGTGCTCTATAATTTCCCAGCGCAGAGTTGCTTCGATTGAAATGCGCAAGTGCCTCGTCACGCTCTTGCTCCGTGTGGTTCCGATAGATGGCTCTACGCAGACGTGCTAGGTCATGTTGAACTCTGCTTGTATAGTATTCCGGTGTCTGATCCCTACGACTGGCGATATGTACCTGCGTATCTTCGATGACATTGCGCTCGAACAAGACAGCCCTGCACTTTTGGGAGTTAGCATACCACTGTTCAAAATTTTGTTTGAGGGCGTAAAGAGGACAGAAGGGGAGAAAAAAAAGTGTGTCTTACTATTGGGCAAGTATTGTTATTCATATTCGTTGGAGAAGATTGCAGCCACTTGAGTAAACAGTCTTTTCCAACAACATGCGTGCAGGGGAGACGGACCGGTTGTTCGGCGTTCCAAACCTTCTCAAATGGTTCCAAACATATATGACAATTCTTGTTGTCTTCGGTTAGATCGGAGGGCGAAAGGACAGCGAGAGAGCCAACGAATGTCTCACTTCTGGTGATAAGAGATCTTGTAGGACCGCCGACTGCAATTTCTCTCACTTGTTCTCGGTGGTTTTGATAGATGTCAGTTCTATTCGCACGTATGCGCTCGTGGGCCCCTTCCATGATGACCGGATAATGTCTCGGAACGTTTGTCGGGTAGAGGAACGCTGAGCTATTTAAGCCGCGGGTTGGAGTGTCAAGGTTGGGTAGAGTGTCGAGTCTCTGGGTTTCGCGGTTCCAAAGAGGTCTCATTGTGTCAAGTCTAGGATCTCTGCGAAACCCGCCTCTCGTCTCGAACCAAGGAGTCTCTCCAAATGTATTGGTAAGTCCATCTATTCCCCCAGCCATGGGCAGTGGATCCATGATTTTTACAAACTTTAGTTAATCGGGCTCAACTTGGCGGTTTTATGAGGTAGAAAGTATTTGAGTCGCGTATTTGT
This sequence comes from Parmelia sp. 050094, assembly GCA_018257885.1. NCBI lineage: Eukaryota > Fungi > Ascomycota > Lecanoromycetes > Lecanorales > Parmeliaceae > Parmelia > Parmelia sp. 050094. The sequence goes on from JAEUBB010000371.1 coordinate 18,878, forward strand.
GCTGTGGTAGGTATTATCCAAGTATCGATACAGGCTTCACATCGGTAGGGCAAGACGGACGTGGGGTTTGGTGGGGAAGAGAGTGACACGTCATGAAAGGTGTCGTTAGGGAAGGAGTATCAATAACTTGATATACGCCTAGCGATAAGTTGATACCTTCTCTCATACAGCTAAGAGTATGGTATTTGTGACTTGGTCTTTTGAGGAGACGACTTCCAAGAGAAGATATCGAAGTTGATTGTGTTTCTGACCCGGAAGATTAATGTATAGGATTACGTGTGTCAAAAGAGGGGCACCTCAAACGGAGAGTGAATTTAATGCACGAGCAATGTGCTTTGCAAGTGGCAACCTATACGGGCGTCAAACACACATCACAAACCTAAGTACAAACAGCCTCCATACGAAATTTATGTATCAGTGGGAAAGGTGGACGCATTATCCTAACATTCAGCCTTCTATAGGAATTAGTACGTGGTCAAAAGCCCGCGAACGATCGATATCAAATCAACAAAGTCTGCAAAGCACCACCACCAACCATCTCCTCAACACCTCTCTACTCATCCCTCAGCCTCAAACCGCTCAAGTCTAATCCTCGCCTCCCCAATCCTCCTCTCAATCACCAACAACTCGTCATCAATATCCGCAAGCCTGTCAAGCAACAACGGCTCCTCCCTCCTACTTCCCCTACTCCCCCTTGTCCCCCGCACCAGCTGAGCCGAAAGTTCCGTACTCTCCCTCTCAAGCGCCAACAGAGCCTCCATATCCGCTTCCAAAGCTTGCACATCCGCGTTCAACGAATGTCGCATGTTCCGCAACTGTTCCGCGCTCGCCGAATCCAAGCGGCTGAAAAGAGTAGCCCGGCACATGGGGCAGGTTTGGTGGTCTTTGAGCCAGGCGGCGAGGCATGAAGAGCCCATTATGTGAGCACAGGGGAGCTTGACTGGGACATCGGTGTTGTCGGATGTATGTGGGCCTGGATTCTCAAAGGGTTCTTTGCAGATGTGACAGTCTTGGCAATCGTCGGGTAGGTCTTTGAGTGCGATGGTGGGAAGGGAGGCGAGGAAGGTTGCTGCTCTTCGTGTGTTGTTACCTGCCATTTGAAATGTCGTACTCAAGAAATGAAGGTCAGTGTTGCCACGGGAAATGGTATTCTCAAGTTGGTTCTCGATCGTTGGGGTGATGCTAAGGGATGAGCAGTGTGCGTTTCGGTTGATGTTGGACTTGGGATGCTACTTCGAAGGGACGAGGGGCTTAATATCCCAAAGATATGAACAAAGCCAACTAAGAGAGTGTTGTATGTAACAAAGCAAAATTATAATAGCTGCCACAATGCCAATGATAGCAGAACAATAAACACAAAGGGTGGATTGTCAAGACCAAAAGCATTGTTGTAATGAGCTCCCAGCGTTCCTTCCTAGTATGGATGTAAACAAAGTTGTTGCCCAAAGAGAACATGATGAAATGGATGGACTTTGATGATGCGACCCGATCTCATAAGATGGTTCTATTTGGTCTATCATTTTGTTGCCTAAGTAGCGCAGGAGTAGAAGAAAGAGAAGAAGGATTCTATAGGCCAAGGAGAAGGAGATTTCTCTCATTATGAGAACAATTCTCAAACTACCTTGTATTTCTTCTCAAAAGAGCTCAGATACCGGCCTCCTATTGGCTAATTCCAACAGATCAGAATCCAATATTGGCTTGTAGGAACTTAGTTTTTGTCAGAATATCTCCTCTACAGGCATAACCTTGACCCATCTTTCCTCCCGTAAACATCATCTACACTACCCCAGCACCCAACTCGACCCCCGATCCAGCCGGCTCAAACATCGCCCCACGACACATAGGACAAGAACTATGACCTCCCAAAATCCACCGCTCAATACACCCGCGGCCAACAACATGCCCACACCTCAGCAAGATCGGCGTATCCGGCTTCCTCGAATCCGACCCCGGGAACCGCTCATGGCACACAAAGCACCTCTTCTCGTTATCCGGAAGCTCTTCAATCTTAACCCGAGGCAGGAAACCCAGCAAGCTCGCCGCCGCGGAGAACAGCGTCGGTGGAGGCGGGTGCGTCTTTGCGTTGCTGGATTGAGCGACTTGATCATCGGTTGTGCGAGCGTTACCGTTGATGGCGACGGAGACCTGCAGGCTATGGTTCTGCAGATTGATGGGTCCGTCATCGTGCCCGCGCGAGGGGGTGGATATCACGCCATTTGCAACAGTTGCGCGGACTATGTCATTTATCCGGACCGTAATTCTTCCTCGAAAGTTGGGACTGACGTTCAGTTGGACGCTTGGGCGGTCTCTATGAGAGCCTGGTGGACTCGACATTTCTTTGCGGGCACTCTTGCCGTTGAAGCTAAAGTGATGGAAACCTGAGTGGTTGCACAGGTTGAGATTTTTTCCTTGTCGTTGAATAGTTTTGTATGCTACGTGGGGAGCAGTGAGCTGTCTTTCATCCTTTAACGTTAGATGATGTGTGAAGGTTTATAAGGGTTCGGAAACGACCTGAGAAAAAACGTATCGAGAGTTAAAGTGTCGTCGATGAGAGTGTTGTAGATTGATTAGTGTTCTCATTCATTCTCATTCACCCAGAAAATGAAACCATGCGCAAATCATGACACATAGGCATAGTAGCTAGGAAGATATATGCTTGGGTAGGTCCAACGCAAGGGCAGCAGCCTTTCTGGGGTAGCAAGCACCCAGAAGAGGCCCCCAGCGCTAGAAGAAGTCCCAAACTGTGGTAAACAATACGCTTGTTTTGAAGAGTAAGAAATTCAACAATAATGTAAAATCCTTTGTCCACCGAACGACATGGAACAAGGTAGTATTCACAAAGGATTGTCTTTGTTAATTGAGACAGTTTTTCTCATTTATCCAGAGTGTTAAGCAATAACTCTGGAAATCTACCTTCATTCCGACCAAACGTTTTTCGCGCCGAAAAGAACTGCATCCATTCCATCCAGCTCCACTCGCACGTCCCCATCAGCTAAAAGTATAAATCTACCTGTGCAGGATCACAAAATGCTCGACACGGTAATGTCGGCTGGATCGACATCGTCACAAGCATCCGGATTCAGCAGAAAAACCATGGTGAGATCGCTCGCCGACGAGCTTGATGGTGTTTTCAACAACATAGAGCTCAGCCCAACAAATACTTCCGACCTAACAGAGAGTCCGAATAGCAACTATAAAGGGGTCGTCGAGGTTGCTAGAAGAGTGGAGATGGTGGTGGCATCCCCTACTACCTTTGTGAAGACTGACAAGCAGTTTCCTGTCGCCACCATCGCTAGCATCGTCGCACCCAGCCAGCCATCTAGAAAGAGCAGCTTCGTCGAGCACTCAAGTCCAACCAACTCCATATCCCCGCCTCCGTCTCTCAAAGATGATACCCAAATCATGGCTTCGAAACATAATCGGGATCTTATAGAGAGGAACCCGGACGGATTTTTCAAAATGGAGAGAATGCAATCTGTCGCTGATGTGGAGCGGCGTATTCAACAGTCCGAGGGGATTGCGGCATTACAGAAGACTCTTGTAGCCGCAACACCCTCTGACGCAGCCGCATCGAGCACTGGCCGCTTTCACGCATCATGGTCCAAATATGTGGACTCAGAGAAACGTTCTTCGAACCCGAGACAAATAACCTTCGCTGAGCCCAGGGATCGCAAGCCCAGAAACACACAGAATCGAACTTTACACGCTGCTTCCAGATCCACAGCTGTTCCTCGCTTCTCACTGGCCCGCCAACTGATAGTCGCAGGCCACAAGAAGAGACTCTCCGAACCATCAGCACCCCTCAAATTCGTACGACTGCCTAGCGACCCTGTCGTCAACTTCAAGCGCAACTTCGCCGAGCGTGGTCTCAAAATCAGTATTCCCGAACCGGAGCGGAATACTGAAAGACGTGACTCCGGATCCGTCACCTCGATACCAGACGTTGATTCCGCCGGCAATCTCACGTTCAAAGACCACAAGCCCAAGTTCGAATTTGGAACCCCGCGTGAATTCATCGCCGACCAATGCTTTGAATCATCCTGCCCGATCAGATGGGCGCACCGCAAAGGTCCCTATCATCACAAAGGCCAAATAAGCCACACGATAATGACCGGGCTCTTCGGTCACAGCAACCCGCCTCCAGAAATTTGGAACGCGTATCGAAACATGGTCCAGATCTCCCGCGATGGCGAACCGCTATCGCCCGATGGAATCTCCAAGTCCAAGGCCGACGAAGACTTGGTCGTCGCATTTGCGATTTTTCATTTCGGAGGCTTCAATGGTATCAGTGGCGAGAAATTCCATCGGATCTTTGCCGGTAAGCATATTTCTTCGAAGATTCCGCTGCAATCTGACAGTACAAGCTCGCTACAGTCTGACAGTACTATTTCTTCCACAATGTCAATACGCTCTTGCCTGGGGCGTCGGAAATGACTGGTCAAGGAAAGGAATCGGATCTAGAGATGGAGTTGTGTAACCTTCTCTGGGTTTTTTGGAGTCGGGGCATTGCAGTCAACACTGCTAAGAAGGAGCGTGTAGCGAGCTTGATGACGACCATATCAATTGTCAATAGTAATTTGCTGTCTCTGTTGTGGATGGAATCATCAAACATCTGTTCAAAAGTACATATGTATCAGAAATGCTTCACTAGTAACTCATAGAATTCTGCAAAACTCACTTTAAATTCAATGAGGCATCACAGTAGACTTACACCATCTGATCTGCGAATACCTTTGTCAAAATGGCCACTAGACTTTGAGATCTAATCTCTGTCCCAGAGTGTGACATACTAAATTTCTTGTCCTGGGAAATGGCGAGTGTCACGATGCCCCCTCTTTGTTCAAAACACTAAGCTTCACTTGGACCACGAGCAAGTGAGACAATGAAGCGTCTTTGGAATGACACAACCCATTCGTACTCAGGCCGTTAATGTTATATCCTAAGAGATTTTAAAACCCTTTCCAATAACACTCTCAGACTCAAAGAACACATTCACTACTATTTATCACTTTATCGAAGCAATCAGACCTCAAACCACTTCTGCAAGCACAGCGTTTCACTTCGCTAACAAGTGTCCATCTCACAACATACCTGGAAAGATGCCCAGCGCCCCAAACGCAGCTCAACCCACAGCCAGTTCTTCCTCGAGCCCATCCGCCACTGCCAGTAGGGCCAGCCAAGAAAATCCTCCAACTATCAGTCCATCAGCGGTTTCAAATTCTCCTTCAGAAAGTCAACTTTACGACGCGGATGACGACCTCTCAGACGCACCAGAAAGCCCCATTTTCCCTACCTTCCCAACCGCTTTCCAAATGTCCACCACCGCACCTCAAGACTCAGACTCCGACCTCTCCTCCGCACCCACTAGTCCCATCTGGCCCGAAAGTCCCAAAGCTCCACCAACCCCGCCTCGTTGCACAGAAAACGACTGTCCCGTAAGATGGGCCATCCGCCATCATTGTCAAGGACCGTATTTACACAAGGGCCAGCCGCCAGTGAGGACGGACACGATGTTTGGCAACAGCAACCCGCCGCCTCATGTGTGGGAGTCGTGGTGGAAGATACAGGCCGCGGATCCTAGCAGCACTGTCGAGGATGACTGGAACATCTTTGGGTTCCTGAGGTGGCATGTGGACAATCCAAATGTCAGGGCTTGAGTGGTGTTGGAAATTTGGGAAGAAAAATGGACATCGTTTGACATGTCCTCATGGGGTTGCTACTGGCAGAAAGATACCGAAATTGTAGTTAGCGAGCAAGCGTGCGGATCTCCGCGGTGGTTTCATAGATGACGGGCATCGGGTGCCAATTGCAACATGGCCTTCGGGGAAACTCGACATTCCTTAATACTATGCTGGTCGCTAGATGATTCCCACAAAGTGCCCATTCGATTCCAGATATTAGTATCGCTGTTGACTGTTTCTATGTTTCACTTGCAAGTGAACAGTAAACACTCTGTCGGGGTAGGAAAGGTAATAAATAAGAGAGGAAGAGTAGGTGTGGGGATAACATTAATATCTACAGCCATATGTAGAAGTTGGAAGGTGCTTCCCAGAAGCCTTCCGCAGCTAGCCATATATAGCTTAGCAGCAGTGGGGCAGTGAGATCCTTAAGATCCTGCTGAAGCCTTCCTAGAATCTATATCTCTTCTACCTGCTACCGAGCTGTTCTCGTGCTAAGTACCATTTCTAGAGGTCTTGCCTAGATGTTTCTTAAGCAGTCTTAAAGAAGATCATCTATTATTTCTACTTACCTTTCTGAAGTCTTTTCTAGGCCTTTCGTTATCGATTCTGAAAGTTATCCTCTTATCGGAGAAGCCTCGCTTAAAAAGGCCTTTTCTAAGTACTCTTATCGTTATTCGCTTCCCCGTTTCTTCTGCTTTTTTCTTTAAGGATCCTGAGATCAGCTGGTAGAGCTTTTCTGCTACTAGGATCTAGCTATTACTAGAACCTTGCTGCTACCCGGTCTTAATATTATCTCTCTTAAGTCTGCTTATCTGTTTTACTAAGTTATTTTTTTTTTTCGTTAAGTTATTTATTTAAGAAGTTATTCTTTTTTATTACTTTAGAAGCTTCTTTCGAAGGAGTTAAGGATTTTTAAGAGTACTTAAGAAATTTCTGCTACTAGATCCTTCTCGCCGTCAGTTAAGAGAATCCTGATATTCACCTTAAATACTATACTCAGTACTATCCTAGTTATATTAGAAGCCTTTAGCAGCTGCTACAGCAGTGTCAGAAGACTTCTGCTACCCTTAGAAAGCCTTTAGTAGCTTCTAAAGACTCTATCTCGCCGTTAGCTAAGAAAATTCTAACAGCTACCTTAATCACTATATTTAGTACTATCTAAGTATCTTTAAAAGCCTTTAGTAATTTAATAGCTTCTTTTATAGCTTTAAAAGTCTTTTAAAAGTATTCTCTAAAAGTCTATATTAAGTAATCTTAGTACTCTTTAATAGTTCTTATTATTTCTAAACTCTATTTAAGGACTTTATCTACTATTATTAGTTCGACTACTCTAACTTCTCGAGAAATTTACTAAACTATAGTCTAGTAGCTAGCTTAAAAAGATTCTTAACTCTTAAAAATACCTTAGCTTTAGATTAATTAGAAGTCGCTATCTTAGTATTCTCTATTTTAGTACTAGCTACTCTAGTACTAAGTAATACTATACTAATAGCTATTATAATATACTAATAAGTAGGCTCTATATTTACTTTCTATAGTACTTTTTTTAATATCTTAGTTCCTACTTCCCGGTAGCTATTTAAATTTAATTATAAGATAAAAGAGTATAGAAATATAAAAGATATTATTTTAGCTAATATTTATTTAAAGTTACTTAATATACTTTTAATTAATAAAGCTATTGAATAGGCGAAGTCTTATTCTAATGCTATTTATATATTAGTAAATCTAGTATTTATTTAAGTAACTATTAATAATTTTTATACTTTATTTTTTAAGAGATTTCTCTTTAAGATTATTAAGATTACTTCGGTTTCTTTTAACGCGGAACTTTAAGAACTATATTAGAAGTCTAACGAGTTCTTAATTATCTACTATAAGCGAATTACTATATTAATATCTAAAATTAGAGCTAAAGATTAATCGATATCTATACTTAGTACTATTCTTTTTACGCTTTTTAAGTTAGCTATATTAGAGAATATTCTCTATACTTTTCTTTAGAGATTAAATAATTAGAAAATTTATAAGAAAGTTATTTAAGAAATAGTGTTAATTAACTATTCCTTATATAATATTTATACTCTAATAGAAGAAGCTCGATATATAAACTTAAAAATTTAGAAATTATTAAAAAAAGATTCTAAATTTAAAGAGCTACAGTTTTATAAGGGCCTTATTAAGAAAAATTTATTAAAGTATTAAATTACTTCTATACTAGTATCTTTTTATTACTTAAAACTTAAGAATAAGAAACTTAATTATTATTAGTTCTTCTATTAGTACTATAATTCTTAGTACTATAACTATTAATATTCTAACTATTCGTAGTATTTCCCGGAAATTTTCTAAAAGCCTTAATATAAGTTACTAAAGACTTCTAAGCTATTATAAAGGCTTTTAATAGAAGTAGGACCTTATCGATCTAAATTCTCTTCTTAAGTTCTAGCTAATATAATTAATAAGGCTAATATTAGTAGAGATAATAGTTATATTAGTAATTAATTTTTACTATAATATTCTTAAGCTAAAGAGCTATCTAATTATTCTACTTCTAAGAATCTATATATTAACGGAACTCTAACTTAGTCTTTTACTAAAAATAGTATATTATACGTTAGGTATAGTATACTAAGTTATAGTATTAAAAATTATAAGTATAATTTACTATCTACTTAGAAGTAATCTTACTTATATATACTAATATTCGATAATAACTCTTATGCTAATTTTACTTTAATAAATTATAAAGAATTTAATAGAGCTATAAGACTCTATAGAATACTTTAGTAGACTTTATTAATTACTAGTAACTCTACTTTATCTATCTTATTAACTACTTCTATAGATTCTTATATCTTATTACTTTCTAATTTACTTTAGATTAAAGTTACTAATCTATTATATTAATTACTCTTATTCTTAAAAGCAGAATTTAACGCTATAGAAGCTAAGCTAAAAGAGAAATCTAGTCTTAATAAATATTAGTATTTAGAAGAATCTAAGTCTTTTTTGTAATCTTAATATTTATTATAGTCTATCTAGTCTACTTAGCTTGTATAACTACTATATTTTTAGATTAATATAAATATAAACTCTTACTTCTAAGCTAGTAGCTAATTACTATTATAGTAAAATTAGTTTCTATTTTAGATTTTTTAAGCTACTTAATTATTCTAGTTCTAAGCTATTCTCGAGAATTAATTTAAGTAGAAAGAAAAGAAATAAGTTAAAAAAAGAGATAAATCTTAATTCTTAATAAATCTTTATAATAATTCTTTTACTAAATTTAAGAATTCTATATCTATATATCGAATACTATAAAATATTAAGCTAGATATATTATTTCTTAATTTTATAATATAGTCTCCGGCTACTATTAAGGAACTTAAGTAATTATATATATAGATTTCTAAAAAACGTATATTTAAGACTTTAATACTTATACTATAGTTATTTTAATTCTTTTTATAAATATTACTACTACTCTAGAGCTTTCTATTAATAATCTTCTCTATATAAGTATAGTAGTTACTTATTTAGTTAATACTATAGATATCTTTCTTATCGAGTTCTTAATAATCTTTTTAGTAGATTTTAAATAATTCTAATTAAGCTTTTTTACTCTCTTTTAGTCTTAACTCTATAGCTATTAATATTAAATAATATATATAGTTTTTAAGATCTTTAATTAGAATTAATAAAGTCTTTTATATACTTGTTATTATTAGAAAGCTCGATAGAATTAAAGTCTAGATTAAGAAATCTTAGATATAAGCTAATTAAGAATTAAAAATAAATATAATTTTAATAAAGATAATTTATTTACTAGATCTATTAATACTGCTACTAATAAATATTAGCTTTAAGGAACTTTTTATAAAAACGGCGAACTATTAAGATATAGTACTTAAATATTAAATTTAATTAATTATCGATATTAAGGGAATTTAGCGTAATATTTATTATTTTATAGTATTAAAAGTAGTTTCTATTACTGAGTTAGATCGTTCTAAGTATCTAAGTCTAATTCTTAAAATTTTATAGCTATATTTTATAGATACTTTTATATCTATTCGATAATCTATAATTTTTATAAGTAACGTATTAATTAGCGAGCTAATTAGGCGTATTATAGAGCCTAAGCTAGTATTTTATAAGAATTATAACTTATTAATATATTTAAAAGCTACTATAGCTAAAGCTTTACTAAAGGCTTTACTAGCTATTTTACTAAAGATTATAATAAAAAAACTCGATTCTTCTTCTTCTTTTAAAAGTAGTAGTTTAGATTTTAAGAATAAACTTTCTAAAATTAAGAATACTTTACTAAAGTAGGGTTTTTAAATAGCTAACTCTATCTTAAGTAAAATATTAATTTACTAGAATCTAATAAGATTTATTCTAAGAATTTATATCTCTTAAATAATACTACTATATCCGTTATCTTATCTTATTAAGTACGCTCTTAGATTTTAGTAAGAGAGGAAGTTTTTATTAATTAATCTAAATACTCTTTAAAAACTTTTAGTATTTTAGATACCCCTATATCTTTATTTCTATAGATACTCTTTTAAAAGTCTTTTCTAGATTATCGAGTTATTTAAACTCTACTATAGTAGCTTTTATCTTTAGAGGAGTTAGAAGTATAGATCTTATAATTAGATTTAATAAATATACTAAAACTACTTATATCTATCGCGAATAATAGATTATATATACTATAACTACTCTATTAGTATAGATATTTTAATTGAGAAGATTTAATAAATTTATCTTATATAGATTTAATTACTTATCGAGTTTAAATCGCTTTTAGTATAAAATCTACGTTAGCTAAGTTATAGAAAAGATAATTATCTTATATTAAATAATAATTATATAAGCTAATTAAAGATAATTTAAGAGAAGAAATCTATAAGCTAATAAAGCTAGCTAATAGTTACTTATCTTAGTAGAATACTTATACTATTATAGTTAATAAGATTAAAAATTCTTTATTAAGTAACGAACTATATATAACTTTTAACTATTCTTATATTATAGAATTATTACTAGGATTATATCTAGAATTAAGTTTAAAAGTTTATAATTATTTATTTAATTCTTACTATAAATATCTATTTTCCGCTAATCTTAAGTATATATATTTAATAATCTTACTTTATTTTAAAGATAGATACTACTTTTCTTTTATAATCTTAAGAATTAGTTAGGTTTAATTAATATATATATAATAGAGCTTATAATCTATTAAGTTTATAATAACTAAGTTAACTTATTGAGTATTTAGTTCTATTTTAGCTTTGGATCTAGAGCTATTATTATTATACTCGCTAAATCTAGTAATTTCTCCGCCTCTAATATTCTATATAAATAACTTCTTTAAAGGCTTTAAGAATTTTAAGAATCTCTTTTTCTTTTTAAAAGATTATTTCTTTTCTTATATAGAATAGACTAGGCTTTTATTATCTTTTTAAAAGCTTAGACTTTTTACTACTATAATTAAAATCTTAAAAGTAACTTATAATATTAAAGATTTTATCTAAATTCTAGAGAATCGTATTACTAAGATTATATAATAGTTAGTATTATTAAATCTGTCTAAAATTAGATTGTTCTTAGGTACTATTAGTATTATTTAAAGATAGATTAAAAATTTCTTAAAAGTTATTAAATCTTTATTAAAATTAACTAAAATTAAAGCTACTTAGCGTTAAAGTAAGTTTAAGTAGCTATTATTTAAGATTCTAAAAATTAAATATACTATTTAAATAAGTATATATAAAATTAATCTAGAGCTAGTTATTTATTTCTATATAAATATCTTAGGCTTTAGAGTTAGTCTTATTATAATATAATTCTAAACTTTTTAAAAGATAGATACTATAGATATTAAATTAGTAAAAGTATTAATACTTTATAATTTATTTACTTTTACTATTATTAGACGAAAGTATTTAATCTATAAGAAGAAATTATATACTATTATAGCTTTTATTATAAAATATAATTATTTATATAAGTATTCTTTTCTTTTTACTATTATCTATACTAATTATAAGCTCTTAATATACTTTTTAGATTCTAATCTATATAAAGGTATTTATAGTTATTAAGTAGATTAGCTCCGATATCTTAATATTAGTATCTAGTATATCTCGGAGTATCGTAATAAAGTTGCTAATAGATTATTAAGAATAATTTTCTAAAATTCTAATTATTTAGAGGATACTATTGTAGTAAGAGTAAAGTAGAAATTAGATACTAAAGGTTCTAAATAAATATAAAAGAATAATAAAGATAAATTTAATTTATTTCTTATCTTACTAGTATAGTTAGATTAATAAGAAGTTATTGAGAAGAATACTCTTTATAATACGTTAGTCTTTATTTTAAATATATTAGTAAAAGCTCTAGAAGTCTTAATTATATTAAAAATTAAATCTTAAATTATCTACTATTATATTAATAATTAATTTAAAGAAATCTATAAATACTTTATAAAAGTAGAAGCTTAAGTACCTTTAGCTATTTTACTATAAAAAGTATTTAAGTATTGAGTTATTAATTATATTCTATAGATTTTTTAATAAGAATCTTATATATCTTATATTCTAAAAGAGAAAGTTCTTAACTTACTTTAAGAAACTTATAATAATAGCGACTATTAGACTAAAATAAGGACTTATATAAGGCTTTAAGACTATTATTAACTAGATTAATTATAGAATATTAAGAAGTATTTAGTAAAGTATCTCTTATATACTTAATATAGTTTAACTATAAGATCTTAGCTTCTTAACCTAGTTATAGTTATTTATTTATTTTAGCTATAAAGAATAGATTTTATTAGATTATTAAAGGCTATATAAGTAGAAAATATTTATATTTTTAATATTATCTACTATTTCTCTTACTTTAATATTTCTTTTACTACGAGGATAGCTAATATAGAAGATATTATATAGTATCTTAAGCTAGCTTTTATTATATATTAGAAACTCTACGCTATCTATTATAATAGAGATTAGTACTTTTTTAATAATAAACTTTAAGAATTTTTTAAGATAGAAGAAGTTATTATTAATTATAGCTTATTAACTTTTTCTAAGAGTATTAAGATAGTAGAAGCTTTTAATAGAATTCTTAAAAAAGTTTTATATAAGCCTATACTAATTAAACTAAATCTAGAATAGAATAGATATTTATCTAAAATAGCTAACTCCGTAAATTCTTAAGTTATTAAATATTTAGATTTATCTTTTTAGAGTATTAACTTTAGCTAGATTTTAAAAGCTTCTTCTATTATATTAATATTACTAGCTCTCTCCGAAAGAAATATTAAGAAATAGATAAAAGAACTCAAGAACTCTATAAAGTATATCTTAATAATTAAATAATATCTTACTTACTAAATAGATTTTTATAACTTAATTAAATAAAGATCTAATTAGTAGAAAGTTGAGATAGCGTTATATTATAATTAAGAAGTTAAATAAGTAACTTACTACGTTAATAATCTAGTTATACTTTATTAGAAAAGTACTAAAAAGCTGGAACTACGTTAGCGAGAGCCTTTTTATATTAGTAACTATAAAGGATCTTATAAACTTTTATTTATACTCTCTTAGCTTAATAGTAGAAAAATAAAAGGTATATTTTATAGTGATTACTTAAAGATCTTTAAATCTCGATTAGGATATCTAGTAGATTTAATACCCTCTATACTACCTCAGTAGTAGACTATTTGAAAAAGTCGACCTTGTACTAGACTATACCTCCGCCCTCTTAAGCTACCGTCGACTATATCCTAGCTTTGACGACTAGGCAGGGCCTACCTTCTAATCGTATTTTTATTATAACTTGAAGCTGAGTACTCTTAAAGCTAGCATGGTCTAGGTTGATCTTGGATTATTTTTGAGGTTCTTTTAGGAGTGCTTGAACTTCTTTTGTTGACTGCTTTCTTTGTTAGGTTCTTCTAGCGTCAACTTCTGCTTCTGTTTAACTTCTGCTTTCGCAGTTCTCAAACTTTCGATGGTTTCTTTAGTACTTCTTTTACTTTAACTTCCGCAAACTTATTTCCTAAATATCTTTAGGATCTATCGGGAGTTTTTAAGTGTTCTTCTCAACTTTCTAAGTATTCTTCGGAGTTCTTTAGCCTTTTCTAACAGCTTGCGGAAGGCTTTATAGCCCGCTTTTAGTATTTCCTTCCGCATCAACTTCTGCGAACTTATTTTCTAGAAATCCTTAAGGTTCTTCGGAAACTTTTTAGGTTTCTTTTCCCGGCTTCTTTTAGGTATCTTTTGCTACAGTTAGATTTTCCTTCCGATATTTCTATTCCTACGAACTCTGTGCTACAGGCTTCAGGTAAATATAGGATAGGTACTATAATAACTTAGATCGCGGGGGCTCTTCTTATATGTATTGTAGTAGTTAGAAGGTGCTTCCCAGAAGCCTTCCGCAGCTAGCCATATATAGCTTAGCAGCAGTGGGGCAGTGGGATCCTTAAGATCCTGCTGAAGCCTTCCTAGAATCTATATCTCTTCTACCTGCTACCGAGCTGTTCTCGTGCTAAGTACCATTTCTGTAGAGAGTGTAAAGTAGGTAGAATTATAGGTGTCATCATAACACTTCTTTTTCCTCGGCGATACTGATTGTCCGACAATCACATAGCAAACACAGACGCGTACCTGACATCACCCTCCTATCCCTCCTATCCCTCCTAGCCAATATCTACACCCTTTCAAGCACACGGGCTAAAAGCAGTCCGCGATGCGGTTCTTCAGAAATCCCATCGAGCGACTGAAGGCGCTTTTGGACGATGAACAGGTACGTGCCCTCACGAGTACATGGCCGCCGCAGCACTGACTATGGATCCAGGCTCTGGTGACGCTGCTCTCCGGCCCAAGAGACGCAGTGACGCAGCGCCAGCGAGACGCGTTGACAAGTTTGGCTCAGCACTACGTGGGATCTGGAATGGAGGGTAATGGTGAGGAGGACAGCGAGGGGAGCCACGGGGAGCGCGATGTCAAGAAGTTACACGACTGGGATTGCTTTCAGCATCCCCTCCTTGCTGAGGTCGCTCACGGCGATACTCGCGCCAGTACTCGTTCCACTTCTCCTGGCACGATGACCGCCGACGGTACCGATAATGGCATAGACGGCGAACGACCGCACAAACGTCAACGGAACTCATTATCCCAAGGTCGATCTGGTCTCAAGCCCGATCGCAACAATGGAAACGGAGAGGAACGTTCCAACGCCGTTCGCGGTAGCACCCCCAACCACACCAGCGATGGCGCACGAAGCGGTACTCCCGACGCTCACGCTAATACCGCTGCACCATCCTCACAGCCACGCCACCCGTGAAAAACCATCTTGAGGCTGACCAGTCTGTCCCTGGATCCCGCTTTGCAACAACATCTGACGAAGCATGGCCACGACCCTGCGAAGTTCCTCAACGACGACAGTCTATTAAAGTACCAGGTCACGGACCTCTCTCGCGAGAGTCGCAGCGACGCGTTTGTCGCGTGCTATCGATACACCGAAGGACTCGAAACTCGACAGGCAAAGGATCGAGTCCGGTGGTGCTTTGCCATGTTGATGTATTATGACCTGTTCCAAATCATCAAACCCGGATGCGGGCGTATTGGCCATCTAATGTTTTCGGATATGATCACACACCTTGGACCGACCTTGGGGCCGAGCACCGTCACACCGGAAAAGGCCCTCCAGCAGTTGAACGACTGGCTGCATCGGGGTAGGAAACTAAGTCATCTCTGCGAGCAATTTGGCACCGGATGTCTCTTCTTTCTAGGTGACGTCCTGAGTCCGAATTTGTGAGTATCCCCCCAATCAACGCATCGTTAATTCCATCGCTGACAACAGTCACAGCATCGACAATAAGTTCACTTTTACCGGTACATACGAAGATGCAGCTAAGCACTTGACGCAATTGAGACTCAAGGAGGAAGCCATCAGGGTAGGCGCTGATGAGTTGGGGCGTCGAGTTCGGGAGCTCCTTATTCAGCCTTTCAAGGAGGTGTAGAAGTAGCTGAGGACAGGTGGCAGAAGCCTCGCGGGGATAGAAATCCTACACTGTCAGCGTTGTTTACTTACAGGTAGATAAAAGGCGTTGAAACCAAGATGGTTCAAGGTTTTCCGAAAAGATGATTTTAAAAAGACGATTTGCTAGGGAGACACGGGCGAAGTAATACTAGGGAAATCTACAGATCTAGGGAAGCATTGCATCTCATGATGCAGTCTGGTCCCTTCACTTCATAAAGGCCGTTCTGATCCCCGTCCTCATTAGCATCCTCTCTAGGTGCCGCGGTCCCCAGGCTGCTTACATCGACGTCTTTTGCGGGTCGTATGGTAACATCAACCCCAAGGTATGGGGCCAATCTTTCCATATGCCATATATAGAGAGTGTAAGGTAGGTAGAAGAATTAGTGTTATGTCAGCCATCATACTCTAACATTTGTCTTCCCTCGGCGATACTAATTGTCCGACAATCACATGACACTAGTGACACCAACTACCTTTCAACACTATCCGCCAACACAAAGGCATTCCTGACATCACAAGTATCCCTTCTATCCTTCCTATCCAACATCCACACCCTTCCAAGCACACAATCTTGATCATGCTTCATAATGCCTACCTTTCTACATCTCCCGGTCGAGCTCCAGCTGCAGATATTTTCCGAGGTGGACCTGGATGACATCGAGCAGTTCACACTGTGTTGCAAGGCCATCCACCAACATTCGGAGAAGAGACTGCTAGAACAGTACGCAAGAAAGCGCTCTTTTCACACAATCGCAATTGGACATATCGACAACCAGACCTGGGATGAAGATAAGCAAATCAGAGGGGTCCATCCCCTTCTAGTATTGCGAGATATTGTTGCAGATCCTCAAGCTCGGTACTACACCAAGACTCTCATTATTGGCAACATTAATTGCTACTCTCCTGAATTACTCGGTGATCAGGAAGAAGCTGAGCTCGATGAGTCCGATATCCGAGATGCAGCAACGCAACTCGAAACCAATTCGCAACTGATTAAGACAGCGTTGGAAATGTCGCAAATCGTTTGTCTAAGAACTGACACCGAGACTCTGATTGAGGAAATCTTATCCGGGAACATGGTCGCAGCAGCACGGCTTCTGATACCTACGTTTCCCAATCTGGAGAAGCTTAGGCTTATGGACGATTACCTGGACTGGTCAGGTACACTGTTGATGAAGACCATAGAGGCCATACTGCTTAGGGCTGGATCTACGCCAGACCTCACTGGAATCAAACCGTGCAGCAAGTTGATGAAGACCATAGGAGCCATACTTCTCAGGGCTAGATCTGCGCCAAACCTCACTGGAATCAAGCCGTTCAGCAATTTGACAGAAGTGGGAATCATAGGTACAAAACAAGGTTTTGGTGCAGAGTACGATGCCTTGAGAGGTTTCATGAATCTTCCTTCACTGAAATCAATCAGAGGGCAATTCGTTGACGGGACCCACCACTATACACTTCATGAACCACCTCGGAAGTTCTCAAACGTGGAAAATATCGAGTTTCGCCAAAGCAGCGTCGAGGCGGCGACCTTGAAACGTACGCTCTGTGCAACAAAAGGTCTGCAAAGTTTGATCTATGATTTCCAGCCCTGCTCTTACGCGGGAGCGAAGCAATGGGAACCGCGCCAGACAGTGGACGCACTGAAGGCTCACGCCAAAAAGACTCTCAGCAATCTCGAGCTCACTGCCCTTACGGTCGCGTACCCGCGAACTGATTATGCCATGGAATGGTACATTGATTTCGAGCAAGGTGAGCCCTTCATTGGCAGCCTGAGTACGTTCGAAGTTTTGGAAACGATGAGATTAGAAACGATGATGCTCTATAAAGAGATTGAATGCGACATCCGTGGTACTCAAAATAATAATCCTATGCTCAGGCCAAGCCGTTCAGATGTTCTCGTCGAGCCAGAGCGTCTTGTCGACATCCTGCCAACGTCAACACGTCGACTAAGGCTAGTAGGTGGTTTGTCTAGGGAAGATGCGACCGCAATGCTTGAAGACCTGCCTGCTCTGAAAGACCAGCGCTTGCCAAATCTTTCAAGAATCTTCTTCGAGGACATCGAACGATCTGATGTTGATGAGATGCTAATCAAAGAGTGTGAGGACGCTGGTATCAAGATGAAGTTTTGGCAGTCTCGGCCTAAGGGGAGACTGGGTTTGTCGAAGGAGGGATAGATGAGTGTGGACCGCAGAAGATATCTCCCCAGTGATAGCAATGCTTATATGCACATAGTTCTTAGATATGTGTCAATACCGAAACGAGCAGAATCGAGAAGAGATATTCCTCAAGCTCTCAAGATCCTCGTCAACCATGACTCCGTACTCTCCCAACCATCGCACTGACTGATCTTGTCGGTACTTTCCACCCACCAACGAAGGAGAACAAAAAGCAATCCAACCTCCTTCCATCTAACCTCCTTTCCAAAAGCTATTCCACACTATACAACAGTCACCTCACACAAGCAGAGCAACAAGACAAACTCCCCAACAAATGACGCTAGCACCACCCAATCCCTAGCTTTCCTCAACCCCTACCCCCATCTTCCACAATCACTACCCCCCGCAACCCGACTCTGCATCTACATAACCATCCTCCAACGCCGAATTTCCCCAAC
>JAEUBB010000372.1:4102-16476 GCA_018257885.1 Parmelia sp. 050094
TTTAAAGAGGAAGGATATAGGAGGTAAGTGTACACCCTAAATTACTATAGCGGGGCCTTACTGATTAGGGGAGTGTGGCTGTCGGCCTAAAGACTCTTCGGTAATATTACACTTGGATTGGCTGAGGTTTAAAAGCAACCGTAAGCTGTCGCTGCTCGATATAGATATATTAGCGTGTACAGAAAACCTTACGATCCTTGGCAATAAGAAATATGCGTACACGCAGTTAAGAATAGCTATAGAACGTCGATTCTACTCTCTATACCTTAATACTAGGTTTAGTACTTAAAGTCTTACAGTAAACTTTAGCTATAACGAATCACGTTTTTCAAGTAACTCGAGTCTCTCTCTAATCTTAAGGGGGCCAAATCAAAGAAAGACATGAATTGGAAATGGCACTGTCTCTCACGATCTTAGGCATTAGCGGTGCTAGCCAGATCCAGTCATATCAATGATCGTGCAGAAGCTCTTCGCGCCAAGATTGACTGCAGAGCCTTTCTGACAGCTGATTCATTGGGTCTTGCGGGTTTGATTGGCTGCGTCGGCGCTGACGGGTTACGAATCCAAAGCATCTTTGGGCCGGGAAGATGGTTGGCTGCCTTTGATTCAGCCTTCTTTTCACGGCGCTGACAGAATCTCGTGGCACGGCAATAGCAGCTTGGATATGCCTGAATCGCTTTGAAAACTTCGTAAGACAGCAGTTTATACATCGCTGTAGCTACTCTAAGCTCGTAAATAGTCTTAGCACCGTATATAACGTAGTACCATAGGGTAAACAATGAAAAACAGGTGCCAAGACGCTAAACTTTAGCGTAGGTACCTCAGGTCGGTCCTGCATCGCACGAGTACTACTGCTACATGTTCTATCTGTACATCGTGGCGTGCACGATAGGTCCTCTTGGCCGGCTCGTAGCGGCATCTTTGACAGGCATCTCGAATCGAACTGCCATTAAGATTCCAAAGGCGGTCGAAGGCTGCAATTCAGTCAAGCAGCCTCTCTTGTCGACTCAAACTTGCTCCGTCAATTTCCTCGACTATCATCATCTATACGCTCGAGGAAAGTCTGCACTTATCGGGAGAATTGACGGCTTCATTGCGCAATTATAGCGATGCCACGAGAAGTGCCTGACTCGAAAAGTGTTGATGACCTCGCTCGCCCGAGAAAACGGCGCCGAAGCTCCAGACGCAGCCCCATCGTATTCTCCAAAATGCTCGCCGAAGCAGCCCTCCAAGATGGCAAAGTAGCTCCTCTGTTGACCGATGACAAGAAGAAGATCCGCCTGCGGGCACTGCAGCATATGATTGTGTGTAACCTACGACGGGATCTGGCCATGGAGGTCAAGGTCATTTGCGACGAAAGGTCGGCCCCGCCAGACCGGATGGAACGAGTGCGGAAACTGATGAAGCACTACGGTCTGCCAGCAACCCGTTCAAGATACATTTCCGTATCTTATTACTGTCACCAAAGTACTGAACGCTAAAGACAGTCTGTGCCCTGCGCGACCTGCGGTACATGCTGGAACCCCCAAGCCAGAACGACGCCGTGTCCAAGTTCCTGATCGACAGGCTTTACATCACCTACAAAGACGACTCGGCCATTCTGGAAGATGCAGGCTTCACGACGCCGCATCGGTATCAGCCAAACCTTCATGTCCCGGACTATACTGGTTATGGCGGTTTCAATTTCCGCCAAGAATCCGCTCTTCGGAGCGCCGAGGGCTTCGCCAGCCGGCTCCGTATGGCGCTTTTCGGTGGGGTTTCCCTCATTGCGCCGATGCTGATCATGAGACTGCATCCTACCCTGTTGACTGAACTCGTGACTACGTCGGTGTTTATCCTTGCGGTGGGCGTGGTGTTGGCGTGGTATATGAGGGACGCGGAGAAGAGGGATATCCTGGCCGCGACGGCTTCCTATGCGGCCGTCCTTGTGGTGTTTGTGGGGACAACTAGCTGAGAGGGGAGATGGGCTAAGTGCGTTATCTACGAGACCTTTTTTTTACGGACAGAAGCAGCCATCGTGGAAGATGTAGTTGGCGGCGACGCTTTGACGACTGATGCCCCATCGATAGCAATACATGAGGGAGTTGTTGCCTCAGTACCTCAGACATGGTCCTGCCGGTAAGCCCCTTCGGATCGACTACTGATTCTAGTAAACTCCTGGAAAATATTGTGGAGGGACCGAGACGTGATCCTGCTCGTTGTGCATTACTCAGCAGTTTAGCGCTATATATGCCGCTTCACCCACGTAAATGTGTTTCTAAAGTAAGTGTGCTTCAAGGGTGGAGCTGGTTCCGGATCAACTTAATACGTAAAGTCTTGTGGTCATTCCAGACGCTTGAGTATGTAAAAACCGAGGCAAAAGGACCAGTGCTCCTCGGCCCATCAGACCCTTACTCAAACTTCTCAATACCTGGAGTATCATCATTGGTTGAAATCAACTACGCTACGTATCCATACTCTCCTACATACACATGGAAAGAGATAAACACTAAATGCGCCAGCTTCATGTACGATTGGGGTAGAGACGGTATTGCAGTCACTCTGCCGCTCATGTTATATTATCAATCACGGCTATTTCTGCACTGTCTAGGATTCATGCTGCGGTATCGTGTCATCTGTCCTTCGGCCCGATCAAAGTTTTCACATAAGAGAGTCTTGAGTGATTCTAGTTCTGGTGAAAGCCTAGGGCTAGCCAGGAACATTTACTCTTAATATCTATAAGCCCATGGTTCCTACAATGTAGGCAGGTCTATTTCTCATCATTAAAGCACGAAGGCCTAATTCCGGATCCTCTGTTCTTCTTTGAAACCCAACGCCTCTCCGTCTATCATGCCATGAATGAAACACTGACCAACAAGCACGAATACATTTTCTCCCTTCGAGGTGCTTTGGTTCTGCCGCATAAGAACAGGTGCCGACAGCCTATACAGGATTGCGACAATGTCCCGTCCTTTCGTCGCCTCTGGCGTTAGCCCTAGGAACTCGTACTTGTCCGTCCTTATAAGTCGACGACCACACATGACCTTCATCTTGCGGTACGAGAAGTTTCCAGTGGATCCTTCTTGATTGAAGTCGCTTAATCTGATTTCGAGACCGTAATCTGGCTTCGTTTGCTTGAACAGCTGTAGACACGCTGTTTCGTAAGATTTTGGTGCAGAGCAGGGAAACTCATTACGTGACCACCGACAAGGGTGCGCCAGACCCTGTCAGGTGGCGGCTTTTTGATATCCTCTCATCCTAAAGAGTAAAGCCAACCGGGAGGAAAGAGGCCCATGGAGGAGGTTTGTCTTTCATGAATGACATCAATGATAAATCCCTTGACACTGAAACTCGGTGACCCAATCGAGCCCTTGGATATACAGAATGTGGGAGTGTTGGGTCCGGACGCGTCATAATTCCGAGCCTTGCCGGGGCCATTGTGATAAAAAGCGAAATCAGATCCATTGGCGCGTCGGTTCAATTGACCCTTGACGGGAGTCTGTCGATTTGAGGCGCCCATTCGATACAGAGCATATTCAATGATTGGGAACCTTGTAGTGCCAATTGCACGAAGTCTTTGCAAAATTGTTTGAAAGGTTGCGAGTAGTATACGACAAGGGGTCGTCTTTGCCGTCTTTCAAGAGGCCTCCGGAAATTTTCAATGGCTTTGAGCACAGGAGGCGTAATAGCCATTCTATCTACTGGGTTAACAAAGGTCTTGGCGTGCGAAATGATTGAAGATTCTGGTACGCGATACACGTCTTTTGTCAGTGGTGGCCTTCAGCATATAGCGTCGTGCGCATTTTTCGGTTTGAGCCAGGTAAATTCTAGCATCAAGGATAGCAACGGGCGCCCGCGCTCGATCTGGCCGTCGTCGAGCTATCGGATTGAGTTGTCTGTATCGCGGACAAAAATAGATAAAGCGAACAATTCTTCGCTCATGTCTGTTTTTCGTGGTTGATATGACGTAGAGAGAGGGATAAATATGTCTGAAATTTACAGTATGAGAAGAGTGTAAAAGTGACGAGAGAATCTGACTTGGGAGCGGACTATGAGCCTGGCGAAAGGCCTTGAAAGTGGTTGAAGGTGATGGTGTTCGAGAAGGGTATGCCTTGGCGTTATATATGCTTTCGTACTAAAACTGGCTAAGTGGTGGTTGATGAGATTCGTGAAGATAAAGGCGGGAACGTAGTATTCAAAGTGAATCAAATATGATCATGCTGTAGAGACGGCGAATATTGGATTGTGATGAGCAAGCTTCGAAATTGATTTCTCAGTGGCCTATGAGGCTCATTATTTATTCACCTTCGTTTTCCAGCACCGTCATCAACTAGCACTCTTCAAGCCTTTCTGTGGCTGGGATCGAATGTAAGGGGTTACTCCTGACATCCGTTCCTAAAGTCTCCGTAAGAAAGTGCGCGAGCCCCAGACCCTGACCATCGAAGTGCAAATTTGGAAGCTTTGGAGCGGGAGAGGTGTATCGTAGGATCTCGGGACCGCTCTGGGTACCAATCCGATCGTGTCCTACCACTCTTCTTAGGCGCGCCAAACAGGATCTGATGTTTGAGTCTATAATCACCCAAGCCCCGAGCAAACGGAGTCAATTATTAGCCGTTTCATCAAAGACCAGGGCATCCTCTGGTGAAGGAACACATTTTTTGCCATCAAGTCGTGGACTTACCCGTAAACAAAGGCCGGAGCATGGGCAGACATGCACCTATAATGCCCACAGAAGATTGGATCATTGGCCAATACACTATCGGGGAGTTTGTATCTGTTCATTGAAATTGGTTAAGCAGCGAAACGTTGTCTTCCTTGGACATTCTTACAACTAATGTCGGCGGTCCCGATATGCGCCGAATCTGTCATCATAACAGCATCAGCATGTCTGCGCCGTAAGATCGGGACTAAACGGACCATAGAGAATTTTATTGAAGACGACGAGCTTTGCGACTCCCGGTGCAACGATCCTGCATTCTGTGAACATGGAACGACTCGACTGGACAAATCTGGGGCTGGATCACTTACAGAAACCCAAGAAAAAACAGGGCGCCTATGTCTAGCTTGTGTCTTGCTGACATCTGCAACTTCCAGATCTAAATCACTCGTGAGCGGTGATGATATAACAAGGGACAGGAAAACTCACGCATGGAGGCGGCAGTGAGAGAATGATGACTGTTTGCTTATCAGACGGTCACGACAGGGAAATATGAGGGGTCTGCTTACGATCTGTAAGAACATCGGACCATGCTTGAGCGAGATACATCATGGTCGTGTTGATACAATATCCAGGCGCGTAGCCAAAGGGCGTCCAATTCACCCACAATGGCAGGCACTGAAGTAAATTGGCATAGAAGAAGGCTATTGTCCAAATGGATGAGAGGATAATCATGGTCCAAACGGAGATGACAAAGACTTTGCCTCTGAAAATTCTGATGCAATTTGGTCAATATGGGTGAGACAAAAGAGACTTCGAGAGATGTTCTACCTCTTATAGAAAAGGAGTACAGATAATTTTGTGAAGCCAAAGGTCAAAGTTTGGGTGAGTTGCGATGCAAAGAAAATCTATTCACTCTGTAAGTTTAAGAATTTAGGATCACGGCACTCTAGAAAACCTGTTCAAAAACTCTCAAGCGATGATCGAAGACAGGACTTCCGTCATTCCTGATTCCGGTATGTTGTCCAAGATTTCCAATCGCTGTTCCTGTAGCTCATCCTTAGAAAATTGCAGACGAGGTCTAGAGACCTCGACACTTACCGACGAACATGCATATCGCGGTGCCGATAGTGAACAACTGCTCGTAAGTCAGTCCTTTCATTTCCATTACTAAATTGATATGTATTATTTGAAAATAATGTACCAATGCAGGTAATATCGCATAATCATCCCAAGAGAGTGCAGTCTGCTTTATGCGCCTAGCGTAAAAACGCATCATGGTAGTAACGATGGCCAAGATGGTCATCACTGTTGCTAGTGCATACATCTCCCCAGCTGATTCCGCCATGGTGAGCAGGTGCCGGATTTGAATCAGAATTGTGTAAGGGAGAGGTGCAAGGCCGAAGGCGGGACGCTTATGATGCACTCTGACATGCATCGGGGTGGCCTTGTCTTTAAGAAGGTACGATAATAGAGTTCACGTCACAGACATGACCACGGACGCGCGGACAATAGCATGCTGGATCAGAGGAGCGCATGTCGTGCAGCTGTGCCGTTTCCCGTGCATGCATGCAGGAACAGTTCCCCCACGTTTTAACGTCTCAGCCTTGCTCTTTTATGCAAAACACTGGCGCTTAGGGAGCAATATTTGAAGACCTCGATGTTCTTTCCCCTTGATGAGTAATAGACTGAATTTGAAGAATCGGCTGAGTCAATGAGACGGAAATGTTTACCTGTTTGGTAACTACTGATCGATCATTGGAAGTCATGTCCTCGAGGAAAGACGTTATCCATCTTTGGTTTCATCGAGCGTTTTAGCTGAGTACTGCAACACGTTTCATGCTGAAAAGCTGTGAAATGTATGGAGAGGTTGTGAAGATGTTCATGATGCAAGAAAATATAAGTCTCACTGCAAGAGAAGTTGTGTCAAGTATGGTCCACGATAAGCAGACTTCACGACGGCACACGGTAGAAGAAAAGGTCTAAGTATCGTAAGGTATTGGGGAAGATTGGAGAAGATTAGACTTGCTGCGTTTGCTACTGCCGACACATCAGCCGGCCTCGGCGGTCACATAAGGTAACACCGACAATGGTATCGATGTCGGTCTTGAGTATCCAAAGCATCTTTGCGTGTTTGAGACGTTACTTACAAAAATCTAGTATGATAGTCCTGCTATAAGTGCGGAATATCTTTTTTTTTCTCCCCTTAGTCTAGCAACCTTCAGAAATTCTGCCAGCAATGCCAATCTTCTCACTAAGCACCATCTGTTCCATTCGAGTGCCCATTGGTCTCACCCTTGCCCTGTAAATTTTCGATAACGATGGCACTGGCCCCACCGCCTCCATTACAGATTCCAGCACATCCAACCTTTCCTCCTTTCTCTCTCAATACGCCCAGCAACGTTGTCACGATCCTCGCCCCACTGCACCCCAATGGATGTCCCAATGCCACAGCCCCACCGTGAAGATTAACTTTTTCTTCGCTTACACCCAGTAGTTTCAAATTTGCTAGAGCTACTACACTGAAAGCTTCATTGATTTCGAAGGCGTCAACCTCGCCGATATCGGTGTGAGCATGCTTGAGAGCTTTAGGAATTGCGAGAGAAGGCGCTGTAGTAAATTTAGAAGGAGCCTGAGCAGCGTCGCCCCAGCCTAGGATCTTTGCGAGGGGAGTGAGTTTCTTTTCCTTCATAAATTCCTCGGAAACGATGAGGAGAGCAGAAGCACCATCGGAAAGAGGGGAAGCATTTGGTGCCGTCACAGTGCCAGAGCCATCAGTTATAAAAGCTGGTTTCATTCCTTTAAGCTTTTCTTCGTTAAGTGGCATCTGTGCCTTTTCATCTTTGTCGACAATCGTTGCTGGTTTGCCCCTAGGACCGGGAACGGAGACAGGTGCGATCTCCGGGGCGAAAAGACCAGCCTTTGTAGCGTGTTGTGCTTTTTGTATCGAGCGGATTGCATATGCATCTTGTGCAGCACGATCAAACCCGTGGTCTGAAGCACACTCTTCGGCCTGTAGACCCATATGCTCGGAAGAGTAAGCATCCGTCAAGCCATCGCGCAGCAGACCGTCAAGAAGAGTAGCATTGCCATATTTGCTGCCGGCTCGGAGAGTAGGGAGATAATGAGGGACGTTGGACATGGATTCGGTGCCACCGGCTATGATTGCAGAGGCGCTACCGGTCATGATGGTTTGAGTGGCGAGGATGATGGCTTTGAGGGAGGAGGCGCAGACTTTGTTGATGGTAGTGCAGACGGTTGAGTCCGGCATGCCAGCGTTGATGGCACATTGGCGGGCAGGAGCTTGCCCGAGGCTAGGTTTTTTCAGTATAGATAGGTTGTGACAAAGCTGCTGAGAAGAATGGCGTACTTCGCTGAGAGGACATTGCCGAAGTAGACCTCCTCAACCTCTTCGGGTTTGACGTTGGGGACTCGCTCTAAGGCAGCTGCGAAGGGTTGGCCTGACTCATTGCGCGCTCTGCAGTGGAGGGAATATACACTTGATGGCGTGAGAGCCTAGCTGAATGGCAGTCTGGCTGGCGAGTGATCTAGATGGGATGTCAGAATAGCTTAGATAGCTCAGCGTTCGCTCTGGTGGGCATACCCTTGGAACTGCCCGATTGGAGTCCTGACAGCAGAAACAATGTACACAGATGCTAATGGGGCGGGTGCCATAGTTGTAGAATGAGATTGATATGCACAAGTACTCGTAGTCGAGGGAGTAGGCCGGGAACAATGGGAATAAATGAGTGTGTCGGTGAAGCTCGCACCTCACGTCCCATATTCTTTTCTCGGCTTTCGGACATTGTGGTGGTGCAGTCGGGCTTCGCCCCTGCTTACTCACATGATACTAGACCAAATAGGGCAGAGCGTATAATTAGTCACTCGGAGGCTGGAGCAGCGGGAGCTGAAATAATCATATCACGTGCTGTTGAGCCACACTTGAGCCGCATGTCGTTTTTGCAGCCACCAGAGCCCAGAAGTCTCAAGTCATTACTGCTCGAGGTCCAGTCAATTGATTGAGAGCTGCAGCAATAATGGATGACCTATACGATGAGTGAATACTCCCAAAGTATTTTAGCAGAAGAATCATGCTGATAATATGTTCTAGGTTCGGCAACTTCATCGGCGAGGCAGAAGAATCTGACGAGGAGTCGCAACATGGCGCGACTAGGGACGCCTACGTTGACGAGGACGACGCAGACGGAGATGACGTGCCCAACAATCAGGCCTTGATGGAGATTGACGAGGATGGACCCTCCAATGCCGTTGTCCTGCATGAGGACAAGCAATACTATCCCACAGCCCAGCAAGTCTACGGTCCTGGCGTCGAGACCATGGTACAAGAAGAGGATGCGCAGCCCCTTTCACAACCCATAATAGCACCAGTGGTCCAGAAGAAATTCACTGTTCAGGAGGCCGATCTACCCCCCGTACACTTTGCACGCGACTTCATGACAGATATGATGAACTTTCCCGAGCAGATCAGGAACATTGCATTCGCGGGTCATCTCCATCATGGAAAAACAGCTTTGATGGACATGTTGGTGCTCCAGACACATGACATAGCCGAAAGGCAGGAGAAAAAAACCGGTAGAAAGAGGGATGAGCAGCTCAGATACACAGATGTCCACATTCTAGAGCGAGAGCGGGGAATATCCATCAAGTCTGCGCCAATGAGTTTGATATTGCAGGGAACGCGCGGGAAATCACACCTGCTCAACATATTGGATACCCCAGGCCACGTCAACTTTGTGGATGAAGTAGCGGCTTCGTTAAGGCTTGTTGACGGGGTTGTCCTAGTGGTTGACGTGGTTGAAGGCGTTCAAATCAACACGGAGCAAATCATCAAATATGCCGTATTAGAGGGTCTTCCACTCACGTTGGTCGTTAATAAGATGGATCGATTGATACTTGAACTGAAGCTACCACCCACCGACGCATACTTCAAGCTCAAACATGTTATAGAAGAGGTCAACACTGTCATCGAGAACACACTACCTGGTCAAGGAGAGAAGCGAAGGCTGAGCCCAGAAAAGGGTAATGTCGCCTTTGCTTGCAGCAGCATGGGCTGGATTTTTACGTTACCTTCATTTGCAAAGATGTACGCAGATAATTACCCAGATGTCAATGCCAAGGATTTCGGTGTGCGATTATGGGGTGATATCTTCTTTAATCCAAAGCGAAGATCATTCACAAGGAAAGGCACGGAGGAACGATCAAAACGAACATTTGTCAATTTTGTTTTAGAGCCAATCTACAAGCTGTATTCTCACACAATAAGCGAAAGCCCAGAGGATCTGAAAGAGACATTGGCGACACTAGGAATTCATCTGAAGCCTTCGCAGTACAAGACAGATGCCAAAGACCTCCTCAAAATGGTTTGCGAGCAATTCTTTGGCGGTGCAGAAGGTTTTGTGGATATGGTGGTAGAGCATGTTCCGTCGCCATTGGAGGGAGCACAAACGAAGCTCGATCGTTACTACACTGGGCCCACGGATACCAAGACCGCCGATTCAATCGCAAAATGCGACCAAGACGGTCCGTTGGTGGTTCAAATCACCAAGTTGTTCAACACGCCCGACGCTGAGCATTTTTATTCCTTTGGTCGGGTGCTCAGTGGAATCGCAAAAGCGGGGCAGCAGGTCCGAGTACTAGGCGAGGGCTATACCATAGACGATGAAGAGGACATGAGTATCTCGACTATTTCTGATACTTGGATTGCCGAGTCGCGGTACAACATTCCCACAAGTGGCGTCCCCGCGGGTAATTGGGTCCTACTGAGCGGTATTGACAATTCAATCGTCAAGACAGCCACCATAGTCCCACCAAAGCTTCCAGATGATGAAGATGCTTACATTTTCAGACCTGTCAAGCATTTCACCGAATCGGTGTTCAAGGTTGCAGTCGAGCCCATCAATCCTTCAGAGCTGCCGAAAATGCTCGATGGGCTAAGAAAAGTAAATAAAAGCTACCCGCTGATTAGCACAAAGGTCGAAGAATCAGGCGAGCACGTTGTCCTGGGGACCGGCGAGCTTTACATTGATTGTGTTCTTCATGATTTACGCAGGCTTTATTCAGAGATGGAGCTCAAAGTATCGGATCCAGTCACTCGATTCTGTGAGACGGTGGTTGAAACATCTGCTATCATGTGTTACGCAGTCACACCTAACAAGAAGAACAAGATCACCATGGTTGCTGAGCCTCTGGACGACGGCATAGCAGAAGACATTGAAAGCGGCAAAGTCAGCATCAAAGATCCCATCCGAAAGGTTGGCCAATTCTTCGAGGAAAAATACGACTGGGACAAGCTTGCTTCAAGGAGTATCTGGGCCTTTGGTCCCGAGGAGACGGGCCCAAACATCTTACAGGACGACACTCTCCCCTCGCAAGTCGATAAGAAGCTCGTCAACACAGTTCGCGACACACTGCGCCAAGGCTTCAGCTGGGGCACAAGAGAAGGCCCGCTCTGTGAAGAACGTAAGCCACCCGACTCCCCAAACTCTTTCCCCTCTGCTGTCCAAACCAACCTACTAACCAACCGTCCCAGCCATCCGCAACACCAAGTTCAAACTCACCGACATCTCCCTCGCCGCCGACAGCATCTCCCGCGGCGGCGGCCAAATCATCCCCACCACCCGCCGCGCCCTCTACTCCTCCTTCCTCACCGCCTCCCCCCGCCTCCTCGAACCCCTCTACACCGTCTCCATGACCGGCCCCGCCGACTCCGTCTCCGCCCTCTACACCGTCCTCTCCCGACGCCGCGGCCACGTCCTCGCCGACGGTCCCATCGCCGGCACCCCGCTGTACGGCGTCCGCGGCCTGGTCCCCGTCATCGACTCGTTTGGCTTCGAGACGGACGTCCGGATCCATACGCAGGGGCAGGCGATGGTGAGTCTGGTGTTTGATCGGTGGAGCGTCGTGCCGGGGGATCCGCTGGATCGGGAGGTCAAGACGAGGCCGCTCGAGATGGCGGGGGCGGTGGCGACGGCGAGGGATTTTGTGATGAAGACGAGGAGGCGGAAGGGGCTGAGTGAGGATGTGGGGGTGGGGAAGTTTCTGGAGGCGGATTTGTGGAGGAGTTTGAAGGAGGGGGGGGTGCTGGATGGGTAGGGATTCTTAAATGGATTTACTGTAAAACTTACCTAAGATTTTCCCTCAAAGAGTCTTTTCCCTGTCTCCCGCTTCTTATCCCCAGATATCAGAATCCATCTTCTATTCCCCTCACCCGCCCCACCATCCAGCTATCCCCTACATCACCTCTACTAAACCTGTATATACACCATTATCACAACACCAACCCTCCTCCTTTCCTTTCCTTTCCTTTCCCCACCCGAGCCACCACCCGCTCCCGCAACTCCTGCAAAGTACGAATCTACCTTACCTACGCTATCTAGCCATCCAGCACGAGCATCGCAGAATCAGATGTTTGATAGGGAGATGATGTTTCGAAGGAACTTCGACTGGATGTAGCAAAGGGGTGGTGGTGGGGTGGGGTGTAGGGTGTGGTTAGGATATGGTGTGTTTGTTGTGCGGGGATCGTGGTATCAATTTTGGGGGGTTTTCTGGTGGTGGTGGGGCGGGAGAAGGGAGGGATTTTCGGATCTTGTTATATTGGACATACTGGTAAGGGGGGTTGAGATGGAGGGTTTGAGGATATGGGGATCTAAGGTTCGAAAGGATGTTGGTGGTGAGATTTGGGAGGTGGATGGATGGATTGTTCTTTTGTAGTTGGGCA
>JAEUBB010000372.1:16500-37180 GCA_018257885.1 Parmelia sp. 050094
GAGGGTTTGAGAGTAACTTTTTCCTGCCTGCGTGCTTTGCTTCTATTGATTCCTTCGTGCTGCGTGCAGTTTTTGAGTATCTAGACTAGGCGGGTTTTTGGGTTAAATGGGAGAGTTTTGCACGGCTGTGATGCCGATTAGAGCAGTGATGCCCCCTGCCCACCCGCCTCCGAGTCCGTGTCGCTGTTGGTGGTGTATGTGAAGGTAATGAGGGGCTATGCATAGAAAAGATGATGAAGAAATAGCCGAGTTTTGACGAGAATTTCGTGGTATTTCTGGCGCCAAATGCACGTTTCTCCTGGGCGAGGTGGCGAAAGCTGACGAGTCTTGTATTTCGTTGCAAAGACGGTGCTACTGACGCCAAGGCTGTGATATCACTTGTCCTGCTTCGCCTTGGAAATTGCGGCTCGGTGAGCTCGAGGGTGGAACACAACCTCCCGAATCGCGGAATCTGGATGCCAAGGGCCAATCGCTTCAGGTGAGCGTTCACTCATCGCGCTGCTCCTGCCCAGAGTGGGCTCCAGATACTTGCTCATTTCCCCCAACACGGTTCCAAAGCCTGCGTACAGCTCTTCCCATTCCCCATCATCGGGCCACCGGCCATACTCGTCGTCCTCGAGGCTGAGACTAAGTTTCACGGTCTCGAAACCTGTCAGCTGTCCGAGTGCAGAGAATAGAGGCGATTCGGTCATCTCGGTAGCATCGTGCCAGCTTCCGCCGAGTTCCAAATCAACTAGGATGGATTTTCTCATGATGGTGTCTCCCAGGAAGAAACATAATTGACCCGCACCAGCGGATCCATAATCTATCAGTCCGTTCCACACCGAATTTTGCGTCGCGTCGTAGAAGAGTCGAATCTTCGTCATGTTGTCGGTGCTAAGGTGTGGCGGGACCTCTTCAAAGGGACATTCCATTTTAAAGTAGAAAGTAAACATTACTTTCGAGTATAGCACGGCTATCCCTTCCTCCTTGATGGCTTTCGATAAGCAAAATATTGACAGACTTGACCGACTAAAAATAATGCGCCCAGAACCACGAGAGTAACGATTGGCCATTTGACGATGGGTACGACTGACAGTGCAGTGCCAGTTGAAGTAATTCGAAGAGAAAAGGTGTCGGTAGATTTCGTCTCGAATCTCGCGAGGAAAGACAGACAAGTTCCCCAAGGGGCTGGGTGCCTGAGAGTTGAAGGGGGCTATGTCCTTGATGGTGTTGGTGATCTGGTCGACAGACATTTTGCTCGTGTGACTAGGTTTGATAAGTGACATCGTGGTAGGATCTGAGCAGAAGTGGTGCTGGCCTTGAAGGAGTAGAAGGAGCGTTGCCACGACGCTGTGGAGGGTGGTCTATGGTCTAGTGGTAATGTGGAGTTGAATGAGGAGTTTTGATGGTGTTGGATGATGGTTGATCCTGATCTGAAGAGTTTGTGATGAGATGGGCGGATTCGAGTGAGTTTTTACCGAATGTAGGTGGAGTGGAGATCAGATGTAGGAACCCTGATTTTGAATCTCAGTGTCGACAGTATTTTCAGAGCAAAATCTCCAAACACTCGCTCCTCAGTCGCTGGAGCAGCCTTGAAGACCAGGAGTGCTATGAATGTCGTCTTCTTTCAAATCTCAAAGTTCAATAACGCGACTCCGTGGTTCGAGATCCGTTGAATACAGTGAGCAGTGGGGTGTGACTCCGTTCGAATGAGACCGGTGGATGAAGTTTGAATGGACGATTAGGACTGAGTTTCTGTCTAGTAGCAATACCCTTGTCTTTTCAACCATGAAGTGGAAAGAGACTTGTCAGAATATCATGGTCTGTACCTCGTTGATAGTGATCAAGATAGGGTGTAACATAAGCTTTCAAGTCTCAAGGACGAAAGGTGTCGAAGTTTATGAAGGATTGGTTCTCCGTTGGTAACTAAGGCTTTGAAGAATGGTTGTCAAGACTACCTCGCATTTGTAGCCATGCCAAGACCAGCGAGTCGTGTGGCTGTTGCAATATCCCAAGAGCTGGTGCATCAGTTCCAACCCAAGTATCCAGGATCAGAAGACTGCCTTGAATATGGGCCTAGTAGAGCAGACAGGCCAACCCCATCCATCAAGGCGCTAGGCCATGTGAGGTCATCCATCTCTCAAGGTACAAACAAAGTCTTCTCTATAAACCGGATAAACAATCCGCACATCATCTAGCCAACACGCCCCCCACCTCACTCACACACATATCCTCCCCTCCCCCCCCCCCTCCTCCCCTTCCTCCCCCTCCCCTCCCCTCCCTTCCCTTACCCTTACCCTTATCCATCCAACCACACACACCCTCCCTTCCCCTTCCCTTTCCTTCCCGCAACCCCACCCCTCGTCACCTTCCCACACGCGCATAAGCATCCGCCCACTCCCTCACTCCTGCCCTCAAAAACATCAAAACTCCGAGAACCGAGAGTATGAGCAGTATCAAGGAAGTCCCAGTGCTCATCCTCACCAATAGCTTCCTGTTGATAGAAAAGGAAAGAGACGGTGTGCAGGTGAGAAGGTCAAGGATAAGAGGACGACACATAAAGTAACGTAGTGCGCGGGAAAAGCAAGAGCTTTTCCCGCGAAGCGTGGAGAGAAATGGGGAATGGGCGCACTCGAGCCATCTTGTTAGTTTCTCACGCTAGGCTTCGATACGTCTGTCCATCTATCTAAAAGCCCCCTCCACCTCTCCTTCTTTCCTCGCCCCTTCCCCTTTCTCTTCCTCCCCCTCACGAAAACAACATCGCCATAACAACATTAACCACAATAGTAGGCCCCCACGCTATACTCCTCGCCGCCTTATAATACCACCGATCTGCGTCCCTGATCTCCTTCTCCTTCATGTCCAAGATTGTCATCAAGCCTTCGTACACGTCTGGTTTCAACTGGGATTTGTTCATCGCGAGGGCATTTCTATTCGCTTGGATGTGCACGATTTTCTCGTCGGTGCCGAGTTGGGAGAAGCCGGGGATGATGTGCTCGATGGCTTTGTCTGTTGGTGCGGGAGGTTGAGCGGGAGGGAGGGTGGTTGTGGAGGGTTCCGGAGAGGAGGTGGTTTTGTTTTGGGGAGGAGGTTGTGGGGGGTTGGTGTTGCTGGAGTGAAACAGGCTCTTGGAGAGGTGGTGAATATGTGTTTCGGCTGCCTTGACTCGAGGGACGGTGCAAGGTCGGGCTAGGATGCTAATTGGACGATTGAATGGCATAAAGCTGAGTGAGCGTGAGGATCGGATAAACATGATGCAATTGATCACAACGGACGAAAGAGTTCGTTGGGGAGCTTGAGAGCTTGGTGATGTTTTAGTCGGCTTGAAATGGGTGGAAGACGGAGACTGTATGTAGGAGAGGCAGTCTCACTCGATCATGTCGCGAAGGTGCAACAAATCCCCACAAAATGTGACGCGTTGAACGAGATAAGGGACCATCACTTTTCTCCTTATTGGTCCGTTTGTTCGGTTCTGGTGTACCAAACATATTAGCTTTATGCAGGAGAACACTTTGGGCCAGATCTGTGGAATGCAACCGCTGAGCCAAGGGGCCGCAGCGAGCGCACAAAGCTGATCGATCGTATTCACCAACCGCCGCTATTATCCGCCGTCAGTAAGGTTGGAATTGTTGATAGTACTGAAGCCATTGAGGATACCTAAATAGTTCATAAGGGTTTGAATTTATGATCTTGTTCAAGGCGCCCGATGGTCCTAGACCATTGAGCGGACCATTGGTCCGGACCAGTCCGAGGTTTTGATAAATGGTCCTGGACTGGTTCGAGGTGTCTGGACCACTGGTCCGGACCAATGCTCCTGAAGGTCCAGCTATCTACTTTGGGGGTCTGATTTCGTGTGAATATTTCATCCCGATGGGGTACGGTGTCTGCTCAAAGACAGTCTTAAGAGTGAGACCATCAAGTTGTTAGAGTATCTGAATAATTATTTCGACTGGGTATCTCACGGAGGAAGATATACACGCCTGCAGGACGATGGGGCCATGGAAGTCTTAGAAGAGGCTCTGGACCATTAGGACCAGTGGTCCGGACCAGTCCAGAGGTTGGACGGACCGTGGACCATTTATATAGCTTCAATTTGGACCGGTCCAGGATCTTGTTCGAGAGGCTTGTTTGCGTTTTAGGGAGTTTGCGTGCCGCAAAGGCGGGAGTATCGATCGAAAGCAATGAGCTCAAAATACAGAGGAAACCACCAGCACATGGGCAATCATTATTCAAACGATTGCGTAGATCTTATCTTGAGACTTCCCTACAAAAAGGCTCATGACCTGGCCCGTAAGGACAGGAAGGAAACTTTTGCGTGCACTTGCAATGATAAAGACGTATTGAGGACCTGGGGAATCTTGGACCTCAATGATGACATGAAGAAGTTCATTCATTGGAATCTTGGAGGCATAGAAGCGTCGAAATTGGAGAGGAACCTTTCAGAGAAGGCGAACGAAGTCGTGGACAGGCAAGTCAAGGAGCTGGGCAAGAAGTTCTCTTGTACCTTCACGCTGGACATTGGAGGGAATACAAGAGATGACGACGGCAAAGAGTTGCTTCATTTTGGTATTATTCACTACTCGTCGGGCATCAAAAGGCATCGAAGGTACTTGACAGTAAAGAAAGGCGTTCTTGTGGGCGACAAAAGAGGTGTCGGGCAGGATGATAACGGTACTAAGCGTGGCGGAAGTGGATTCAAATTTGACAAGAGATTTGTGCAGATGGAGAGATTGAGATTCTAATGCTTGTTCTCAAGACATCTGCAAGCAGGTTAGCAAGTACAGAGAGCCTGGGAGTCGATAGCGCTGCAAAATGGCAACCCTGAAAGTAAGCAGAGTCATTGTATTTGACATTCTTACTTAGAGCCTTGGATTCAGTTGTCTGCAAATTGTTTGACTCGTTGTGATCATCTTTGCTCGTTCACGCAATTTTCGCTTTGGCGGAGCAAACGCCGGGAATCTGGGAGTAAGCGAGTGTTTCACAAATGGTGAGCCATGCATACTGGTAATTTTGAGGCTTGATGAGTACTGGAGATCTTTCCAGGTTCGATTTTAGAGTTTGCAGACCGGGAAAAACATGAAAAAGCAAACGACAAGAGCTGCAGGGAAATGCACGAAGAAGCTTTCTTCCGACGACCTTTGAGGGGCGCACTACCTATGCATACCGAAACGTTGATCATGCAGACGCAGACGCAGGGTACTGTGTCGGCCATTAGCATTGGAGGTTCCAAGAAAATATCAGTGAACAGATAACCTGAAACCCTGCCTGCTAGAAGCGCATGTTGCGTTTTGCTTCATAGTCTTGTGTTTATCTTTACATCTCGCCGCACTGTGCGATCGTGACATCTGTCGCAGGCTTGCTCTCCCCTCTCACTCGAGTGTTCTCCACTTTGTGAACGACATCCATTCCATCGATGACTTTGCCGAAGACGACATGTTTGTTATTCAAGAAGGGCGTGGGAACCTAAGACATGCTTTTAGCAAGCTTCATACAGCGTGAGGTCTAACGAAGAAGATCTACAGTCGTGATGAAAAATTGGCAGCCATTGCTGTCCTTGCCCGAATTCTAGTCAAATGTGAACATCCGCCGCAAACTCGGCAGAAGTGGAGCACTAACAGCCATGCTCAGCAACCCGGGAGTATCATGCTTCAGCTGGAAGTTTTCGTCCGCAAAAGCTTTGGTGCCGTATATGCAGGTGCTGCCAGTACCATCACCATTGAGGAAGTCTCCACCCTGGATCATAAACTCTCTGATCTACAATTGATCAGACTCTATTGTCCTCAGCAGTGACCGAACAGAGAATATGACGGCAAAAGGCCTTTTTGAACGTACAACGCGGTGAAATTTGCTGCCTTTGTAGCCTTCAGGCCGTCCCTGAGGATTTTTGTTCTCGCCCGTGCAGTACTGGCGAAAATTTTCTGCGGTTTTTGGTGTGATGTCGGCGAATAGCTCCATCTTGACTCGACCCAGTGGCTCCCCTGTGAGTATCAGAAAGGTCAATCGGATTGCAGATGGTTGATGACAATCTCCACATGGAATCTATGCAAAAGGCTGAGGCGGTGTGATGTACAAAGGCTGAGCGAGCAAATAGGAGGGGTATGGCAGGGTAGAAGATGTTTCAGCCTGCAGGGAGAGGCATACGAATTGGGAGAAGGCGCATTATTGGTCAGACGAGCATACAGCTGCAGACAGGGAATGCCAATGTTGAAACGTGTTGAGAATTATATTACTCTTTCCTTACCTCCAAGAGCAATGTCGAAGAAGACGACGGGATTGGAATTTGAGTTCGGATTGGTGGCCTTTTCATGGGTTTGATCATTGTTGTCGGTCATGATAGCTGGAAAGTGGATAGTGAGATTGGATGCAGGAAATTTTGATATCTAATCTTGACGATGTTGATGATGGTGATGATGATGATGATGAATGAGGAATAGATTATTGTGTGGTAGAAGAGGTCCAATGGGAGAAGGAGGAGTGAAGGAAGGTGGCGAGCTTGTCATGCGATGGATGAACCCCGCTGTGAGGGTAGCAACTGCCACCTTGAAAGGGCCCTAAGGGCCTAGCCTAGCTAGGCTAGGCAACGCATATAGATAAGCAGTTTCCGTAGAAAGAATATAAATACCCTTATATATCTTAATAAACTACTCTATAACTTTAAAACTTAACGCGAGACTATTAGAGATTTTTATAATATATAAGTTAATATAAATAAAGAATCTTAAGAAATTTTCTTTATCTTTATTAAGACTAAGTAATTTAGATAAGAAAAGCCTTAATAAGCTAGATAATATTAAAAAAGTACTCTTTATTAATTAAAAAATTAAAACTTAATAATATCTTTATTATAGAATTTATATCTCTCTTAATATTTAGAAAATTATAAATAATTTATATTAAATTAATTTATAAAACTACTCTTATATCTAAAAAGTATAATATTAAGTAGAGCTTATTTATTAAGTAAAGTTATATCTTTTCTCTTTACTCTTAAAACCTTAAATAATTTTAATTTTTATATAAGTTTAATAAAAGAATCTTTTATAATTATTATTATTTTTAATTTTAATTTAAGTAATTTTAAGCTTATTTTAAAACTACTTTATCGTTAAGAATTTATTTAACTAATTATTTATTCTTTAAGTACGCTAATAATAATTATTTTATCTTTTATTTTATCTTTTATCTTATCTTCTACTCTACCTTCTACGAATATTTATACCTTAATTAAGTTTAAAATAAAAGATATAATAAAGAGTATATCTATCTTTTATAAAAAAAAGAATAGCTATAAAGACTCTATAGAATATCTTAAGATTATTAATTTTAAAATAAAAGAGAAATATAAGAAGACTATAAGAGCTATTATTACTAAGTAACTAATTTTTTAATATCGCCTAAGAGATAAGGCTCTATATTAATATTAATATCTAAATATAGCTACTTAAGATAATTAATTAAAACTTTTAAGAGTCTTTAAAACTAAGTATTATCTAAAATCTAAAATTAAATAGAATTTAAATAAATATTTTAATCTTTTATATAATTTAAAGTAAGAGAAGAAGCTAATCTCTTAATATATTAATAAAGTAAAAGATCTTTATTAGAAATATTTAAAGTCTTTAAAAAACTTTATAAAAAATTAGTTCTTAGCGAACTTAATAAATAAATTTAAATTAAATATAGTATAACTCTATCTAGCTAAAGTAACTAAAATTATTTTCTTATTAATAAAGAATATTATTATTAAGATCTATAATTAAATAAATAGAGCTAGCCTATTTAATACTAATAAAGATTAAGACTTTATAGATAATAAGTTTAAAATATTCTAAAATAAAGTAAATATAAAGCTTTTAGAATTTTTTAAGAATCTTTAAATAAGTATAAAATATTAATCTCTACTCTTTATTATATCTTAATCGATATTAATTTAGAATTATTAGTAACTTCTTTAGATTAGCTACTAAAAGTAAGTTCCTTATAACTATAAAAAGTATATATCTTTATCTAACTCTATACTCTATCGTAGCTATTAAAAGGGGGGTATCTTAAATATAGTATATTATAATTATATATAACTAGAATATTATTTAAATAATTACTCTAAACCTTAAATATCTTATAAATAGAAGATTATTAATTAAATAAAGATTAAGAAAATAAATACTTTTAATTTTTATCTATCTTAATAAGTCTTTATAGTTACGACTATAGTAGTCTAACTCTTTAATAATTAATTATTTCTAAAAGTTAAAAGCTCTTTTAATAGTATTAATAGCGTTAAAAAAATTATAATTTATTTATCTATAACTTTAATAATTCTATATTAAGATTAATTTTTAAATTTATACTTTAATTAACTCTTAATAGCTATTATAATAATTTCTTAAATAAGATTTATTAATAAGTATAAAGTATAGAAGAAGAATAGAAAGAAAAAAATAATAATAATCTCTATATTATACTTATTAAATAGAGTATAAAAATCGCCTTCTAAGTTAGCTAAATAATAATCTTAATAAATAACTAGAAAAGTAGCGAAATAGCTTATATAAGGCTCTTTTAAAAATAAAAGATTAAATCTAAAAATAAAGAATATAACTAAGAAGAATAGATAAAATATAAATAAAAGACCTTTAAATAAGATTTAAAATAAGTAAGAAGCTTTATTTATTATTCTTCTCTATTTCTTAATACCCGTAAAGTATAGAGATAAGAAAATAGAGAATATAATATTATAATTAACTTTTTTAGTTATTTAATTTATTAATCCTCTTATCTCTTTACTTCTCTTAAATAAATCTTAATAAAAAATATCTTAACGAGTAGAATCTAAAACTTAGAATATATTATTAATTATTTTAAAAGAATTTTACTTTTAAGAGCTAAAAAAGACTATAGCGATTAATATAATTAAGAATTAAAAGTAATTTTAAATCTTATAATTTTTAAATATTCTAGTTATCTTATTTATTTAGTAATTATTAAATAGATCTTCTTAAATTTAAGCTTAATTAATTTAAGCTATAATATTCTTCTAATCTTTAAAGAGAGGGAAAGAAGTAATTTTATTAATAATAGTATTAAATAAATAAAGTATCTCTACTATTAAAATAAAAATTTATAAAAAGAAAGAGATAATTTACCTCTATATTTATTTTTAAATAAATAGAGTAAAAATAAATAAGTTCTTAATTAATATAAAAGTAATAATAAAACTAATTAATTTTAAACTAATAAATATATTATATTTATAGATCTATAAAATAGAAAAGAAATAGATTCTTTAATTAATAAATAATTATCTAGTTTAAGTTAAGTAATATATTTAAACTTTAGTAAATATAGTAGATATAATAATTATTATTTAAGCCTTTATTTTAAAAATAAAAGAGATTTATAATATATTACTATTAAAGCGTTAAATAAGAAGAGTAAGAATAATAAAGAATTATAGTAAGAATATACTTATAATTTAAGATAAGAATAGAATAGAGTAAGTAGTTAAGAGTATCTAAGTACTACTCTTAAATATAAAAGTAGTAGATAAACTATTAATAAATAATTAAAAGACCTTACTAATAAAGAATAAAATAGCGCGCTTAGTAGATAAGTTAAATAAATATAATTATATTTAAAACTAGAGAAAAGTTAAGTACTAATAATCTATTAAGAGGATCGCTAATATAAGAACTTATTTAATAAGATTAATAAATAGAATTCCGATACTTTTAAAAGTCTTATTAGCGAAAAGAAGAAGAGTCCCTTTAATATCTTAATTAATTAAGATAGATTTAAAATCTTAACTCTTATTATAGCTATAAGTTCTAAAGAAGAGTTATATTAATATAGTATAAATTAAGAAGCTATATTTAAACTAATAATATTAAAAACTATATATAGATTTCTAGTAAAATAAAGATTAATATAATATAAACTAAGTAATATATTATAAGTAGAAATTAATTAATAGTTTAATAAAAGTAAAATTATTATAAAGACTGTAGTAGATATTTTTAATAGAAGAAATTAAGTTAAAAGACTATTATATATATAAAGAGACTATTTTATAAAAACTATATATAATATCTACTTTATTAACTTAATTTATTATTTAATTAATTTTATCTTTAATACTAAGTCTATATATTAATTTATTAAAAGATATATATTAAAGAAGAAGATCTTCGTCGCGAAGATTTTCTTAGAAATAGAGACTACTAAAATTATAATATAAGCTATAAATAACTAAGATATCTAAAGTTAATTTCTACTAAAAAAGAAGAGTTTTAATAAGTTAAAAATTATTTATAATTTTATTCTAATAAATAAATATATTATTAAGCCTTAATACTCTATATATAGAATAAATAAGATAATTAATATCTTAATTAAACTAAGATTTAAAGCCTTTTTCTATATAAATATCTCTAATAAATATTAAGTAATACTAATTAAGAAGAATAATTAATATAAAACCGGCTTTATTACTCCGTATAGATAATATATTTATTTAAGAATAAAATAGAGACTAAAAGGAGCTTATATAATATACTTTTAATTTAAGAATCTTATCTTTAAATTCTTATTTAAAATAGAGAATATAAAAGCTATATTTTTAATTATTAAGAATTAAGAGATATTTACTTTCTATTTATTTATAGATAACTATATAGAAGTTATTAAAATCTTTAAAAATATATTTTAATTCTTATAAAAAAAGTACTTTTTAAGAATAATCTTTAGTTCTATATATCTCTTAGATTATAAAAGCTATATATTTAAAAATAGTCTAAAGATAATAAAATTTATAGAAGAAGTTAAAGACTTAAGATTCTTAACTAAGTATTATAAGTAAGCTATAATTTAAAGAGAATTAAAGAATTAAGAAGAACTTAATACTATTATTTAAATTACTTTCTTTTTATAAATATTTATTTTAGAAAGAGTCGAATATATTATTTAATTAAAGAAGATATATCTTAAAAAGATTTAAGTAGAGTTAGAAAATAAAAAAGAGTCTTTTATTAAAACTAAATAGATAAAAAAGAATTTCTTTAATTAAAAAAACGAGTAGCGAGAGTCTTTTAATTATATTAAAAAATTAATTTTAAAAAACGCGATAAGCGGAGTAGATAAGAATTTATAAATATACTTAACTACTAATATAAGTAAATAAGAATTAGAGAAAGTACTCTTTTAATTATTTAAAGAACCCTCTAATATAAAGATCTAAGATAAGTATAAGTATATTCTTTAAATTATAATATTTATAAATTAAAACTTAAAGAGATAAAGATACGCTATTATATTATAAAAAAAAAAATTCTTATAGTTATAAAATATCTAGCTAAGATTAAATATTTTATAATAGAATATTAATACTTTACTATATTATATACAAATTATTAGATATTAGAAATAATTATAAGAGTTAAAATAAATATATATAAAAGAGTAATCTATTAAATAAATTATTTAATAAAATATAACTATATTATAAAGTATAAACCTTATAAGGCGAATATTATAAAGCTAGTAAATAAAATATTATAAATATCTAAAATATATAGTTAAATAATTATAGCTAAGAATTTTAAAAGAATAGCTATAGTATTAATATATCTAAAACCTTAAGTCGTATTATTAATAGCTAAGTTATATATTAAGTATTAAGAGTCTTAATAATATAAAAGAGTAATTAATTTTTTATTAAATAAATCTAAAGTCTTAAAGAGCCTTAAAAAGAATAAGATTAAAAATATTAAAAAAATAAATTTTAACTATAGACTTATTAACTAATATCTCTTATATATTAAGAGAAATAAAAAAATAGTTAAGTATCTTCTTTCTTATAAGATAAAATAAATACTTATATAGATCTATAATAAGTACGATTATTTTATAATAATTATTACTCTATATAAGTTAAAAGAATAATAGTAATAACTATATTAAACTATAAATATTAAGAAATACTACTAAATATATTATATCTATTAGCTTAAAGACTCTTAAAAAAAGAGTATTATTACTTAATTAATAGTTATCTTTTATCTCTTAGTAATAATAAAGATAGATTTCTTAAAATCTATCTTATTATAATACTAAGTAACTAGAGTAGTCTATATCTTATTATTAATAAACTATTTCTTTAAATTTATATAAATAAGGCTTTATAAGACTACTAACTAAGTAATTATTTATATATTTTAAATTAAAACTTTTACTTCTATTTATAGATTTTCTAAATAGCTTTATATAAATAATAAATCTTACTTTATAGAATTAGAAACTATATTATTATTTTAATTATTGTTATGGTTCTAGGCCTGGGTACCCATATGTAGTAGAATAGGACCACGCTTGCCAGCGTGGAATTTGGTCTTTTGGTCTGGTGGCCAGCGGGACCCCCGGGAAAACCTATTCCCCCGGGGTCNNNNTAATTCCACGCTAACCGGTCTGGATGTTCTGAGTTCGAGTCCCGAAGTGAGCCTGTGAGTTGAGTCCGTGAGGTGCGCGCCCCCCCGATGAGGTCCTGGTTTCTAGGAACAAGTGGGTGCAAAAGTCCAAAAAATTCGGTATAGACAAAACCAGTAGCTTTGGGCTCGGCGAGGACTTCCGGCTGACACTCTTCGGGGTGGGGGCGACTGCATGGGGGGCTCGGTTCCGGGACGTAACCTGCTTGAAGGGGGAGTAGTGTTATGGTTCTAGGCCTGGGTACCCATATGTAGTAGAATAGGACCACGCTTGCCAGCGTGGAATTTGGTCTTTTGGTCTGGTGGCCAGCGGGACCCCCGGGAAAACCTATTCCCCCGGGGTCNNATTATATAATACTTATATAATTATAACTTCGATAAGTTATTCTTTATTAATAAAATTAGTTAAAAGAAATATATAGCTAATATTAATATAAATTTATTAATAATATTATAAAAAAGAATTATAAATAAAGTTAATATAAAAAAGAATCTTATTCTAAATTATATTAAATATTAATAAATATCTTTTAAGAGTATATAGATTTACTCCTAGAGAGATCTTAATAAAGTATAATTTAAAATAAATAATTATTAATAAATTAAGTATAAGTAGAGCGAATTTTAAAACTATAGATATTATAACTTTATAAAGCAACTTATAATATTAGAAAGATTAAAGAGCTAAGCTTAAAAAAAAGACTATTCTAGCTTTAATAAATTATTATATTTAAATAGAGATTAAAGCTACTACTATATAAACCTCGCCTACTTAAGAAAACTTAATAATAATTAGAAATATTTAGAGAAATAAATAATATAAAAAAAAACTTAATATTAAATAACTAAAATTAAGACTATTAATAGATTTAAGTAACTTAGAGATCTCGAGCTATATTTAAAAACTATATAATAATAAGATAAAGAGATATTATTTAAATAATCTTAAGATATATTATATTAAAAAAGGATTCGAAAATAATACTACTATTTAAAAAAATATAATATAATACGCGAGCTTTTAAGATTAAAGGGCTATAAATTTATATAGCTCTATATATTTTATATAATCGAAGTAAAAATATTATATTATTAAAAA
The DNA here is from genome assembly GCA_018257885.1 of Parmelia sp. 050094. Classification (NCBI taxonomy): domain Eukaryota; kingdom Fungi; phylum Ascomycota; class Lecanoromycetes; order Lecanorales; family Parmeliaceae; genus Parmelia; species Parmelia sp. 050094. The sequence continues at coordinate 30,061 of JAEUBB010000372.1, forward strand.
GTATTATTTAAAGATAAAGTAAATTTTATAATTTCTTAATATTAAAAAATAAATATTTATTTAAACTTTTACTTTTTAAGTATTTAACTTTCTATATTCTTCTTTATCTTTTATATTATAATCTTAACTTATAAGGTTAAATTACTTACTTAGTACTTATTATTAATATTAAATATTTTAATTTAGAGTATCTTTTTTATAATATCTATATCTTTTTATAATTGCGAAACGCTTAAATTAAATCTTATTTTTATACTTATCTTTCTTTCTATTCTACGTACTTATAACGTACTTATAGTATTATCGTTATATTAGAATTAGATAATAGCGCTAAAGTTTTAATAATTATAGATAAAAAGAGAAAATTACTACGTACTATTAATAGTCTTTATAAAAAGAGCTAACTAATTCTAAAAAAAGTTATAAGAAATTATAATAATTATATTATAAATTTTAAAAGATTATAGAAATTTAAGAATAAGATTACTTTAATAAAACCTACTACTAAAAAGAAAAAGAGTAAGAATAAAAGTAAAACTAATAAGAATCTAAATAATAATAATAATCTATTTAAAGAGAAATTAAATATTAATATAAAATTAAAGAAGACTAAAGTTTATAAGAAAAAAATAAAAATATTTAAAAATAGCGATCTTTTTAAATTCTTTATTAATAAGTATTTAATAATAATCTCTATTCTTTAACTTAAAAAGCTAGAGAAGCGTACTATCTTCTCTAACTTAATAAACGGAACTTTTATTAAAAAAATTAAAATAAAAGTTATACTTCTTTATAAAAAAAGTCTAAATTTTAAATTTATAAATAAAATTAATAATTATATATTTTCTACTCTTACTACTTTAATTAAGAGTCTTATCTCTTATTTACTAATTACGATTAAAGCGCCTAACGAGTTAAGCTTTATAATTACCAGTAATAAATAGAAGATTAAAGAAACTAAAAATAAAAACTTTTAAATAATTCTTAAAAAGTAAGTTAAGATATAAATTAATAAATTATAGAAAGAGAATTTTAAATTAATTATTAAAAAAAAAAAATACTTTTTAAGATAAAAAGTATACTTCTATTTAAGTTAATAAATAAGAATAGAAGACTACTTTATAATTACTAAATTATTAAATAGAAGATTAATAAATCGAACTATAAAGAATATCTTAGTATAGTTATATAGAATATTATAAGTCTTTAAGTAAATATTAAGAGAAATCTAGCTAAAATTAATTAGAAAGATTTAATAATAAGATTAAAGCTAGCTATATCTCTTAATAATAATCTATATAATAAATTAGTAATTAAGATAGAGAAGTTAGCTAATATTATAAAAAATTAGTTAACTTTCTTTATAAAGATTATTAAAACTATTTAAAAAGAGCTAATTTTATATAAAATAGAAGTTAATAACTTAGTTAAAAAGATAAAAGTAAAATAAATAAAATTAGACTTAGTAACTACGTATATTTAGAATATAATAGTATAAATCTTAATAACTAATACTTAACTATTTTTAAAGAAAGTTACTAAAGAATTTAATACTTAACTATTCTTAAAGAAAGCTGCTAAAGAATTTAATATCTAATTACTCTTAAAGAAGATAGTAGAAGAGTTTAATACTTAGATACTTTTAAAAAAAATAACTTAAAAGTCTATATCTAAGACTTTAAAAAGTTTAATAAGAGTCTCTATTATTTTAAAATTATTTAAAGTTTTTCTAAAAACTATCGACTCTTATAAATACTTATATAAAAGATATAATCTAGATTTTAAAAAAGCGATATTAATTATTATTAAAAAAGAGGCTCTTATTAATATAATTAAAGAAGTAATCTATAAAATAAAGAAAGAAGTATATAATTACTACTATTAAAAGCTATTAAACGAAGTATATAAAAAGACGAGAGAAGATATATATTAAAAGATACTCTTAAAGAAAATCGAGATTCTTAAGATAAAAATATAGAAAAAGCTAAATAATAAGTAAAAGATAATAGAAAGAGTATAAATTAAAATAAAGATTAAATAAAAATTATAAAAGAAAAAATATAAAATCTATAAATTATATATATAATAGCTATTATAAAGAGTAGAGAGTTTTATTCTTATATAGTAACTTATTTACTAAAGAGAGATAGATTATAGAGATAGTAACTATTATCTTAAAAGGGCCCTAAGGGCCTAGCCTAGCTAGACTAGATAACGTATATAGATAGACAGTTTCCGTAGGAAGAATATAAGCACCCTTACACACCCCAGCAAGCTACTCTACACCGCAACCCAAGCAAAGGCAAACATTTCCATGTAGGTACTCTTGTACTCTTATAAGCCGACATTTCCCTCCACTCCTATCTTGTTTAACACTGCCAGAATATTATTATTATTATTATTGTCATGTCATGAATTATTCGGCCCCTATTAAAGAAAGTGAATAGCAGAAATATTATTAAAGAATAATAATATAGTCTTACCATGCAGATCAACAATCGTACTCGTATCTATCCTGTGACCTGTCCAACATCTTCAGTTCCCGTTCAATTCCCCTAGGAGATCAGATCCAGACCCCAAAGGCTCCTCGGCTGAGGCTTAGCGGTACTCTAGAAGTTAGGGGGCCCGGGCTTATTATTAAGGCACTTGGCCTTGAAGTACTCCCGCGAGTCCCGCCTTGTCCGTAATCACTTAGGTACTTCCGAGCAAGAGAAGCCTTCCGACTTGCGTTAGGCCACACAGATTCCCGCCAGTAGCCAAAAGCTGGAAAGCTGAGGGGCTGCCAAGTTCCAATCATCTTGCCGCCACCTGCCCTTCCAACCCTTCCAACCCTTTTCCATTTCAGCCCTCTCACATTCATTCCCTCTCTCTCATAACACTCTACTGTCGTCCTCTCTATTATTCCCCGCGACACAGCGATGAAATCACCTCCCTCCAACATATCCATCCTTTCTTTCACTGTCCATTGATACTTGTTCGCCCATCATGTCTGCTGTCTGACAGCCCCGACAACAACAAGTCCTCCACCCACATCCGGGACCGCTTCCGAGATCACACGGCATTGTCCCATCGGCATAATCGTCTTCGTCACCATCACCATACCTATCCTTCACTATTTCCTTCCGCCATTTTGGTCCTTTATTGCCCACGGCGCAGTCGACATATTTGTTCAACCGCCGAATTGACACGTACAATGAGCTGCATCAAGACCACTCTGTCTTGAGTGCGAGCGAAAGGCTATCAAACAACGCATAATCGACGTCACCACACCTTTGAGGTGTCCGTCAGCCGAATTTATCCAGTACTTAGGCAAGACGAAGGCACTAGAGTCCACCAGTGATAATTGCATGATTTGCCGGACCGAACAAATCCGATCTCAGTAACCCACACCAGCTACCAGACCGCAGAAACTATGGCCACCTCAGCAGCATCGTCCGCAATGCCATCGAGCAGTTCTGTCGCCCCGCCCGCGGCAACATCATCCCCAGCCAGCTCCGGCGGTGGAGGACCTACCAGCTCTCCCTTGCTTTTCTTCGTCGCCCTCGGCTTTGGTGTCGTTTTCACCAATCTATGGTAGGTTCCCCCTGTACATCTGGATTCGCACGACCATCCACCCAACTCAGATCGAATGATTTACAATAATGCTGACCTCCAATCTTAGGATTATCGTTGGTGTCAAGTACTGCTTCAGATACAACCAAAGGAACCGTCGGGCCCAGCAAGACGAAAACGGCGAACCAATAGACATGACGGCAATGCCGAGGACGCACAGGCGGAGGAGGGAGAAGAAATTAATGTCAATGGAGGAAGTCAACGAGCGCTTTCCCCTGATGAAATATAAAGCATGGATGACGACGCGTGCCGCGGAAGGTCTACCAACTGCTGGGGGAGTAGCCGCTCCTACGGCAAGTAGGGCCGCCAGCCTCAGAAATGCTGATGGAGCTATACCAATGGCCAAGAAGTCGGAAGAAGTGAACAGGCCGGAAACCCCTGCAGAGGGCCCTACAGCAGAGGAGAAGAAGGAAAGTCCACGATCTATCAAATCCCTCGAGATCATTCCAGCCACAGAAGAGCAGCGACCGAACCACGCAGAGAGCAAGGAGTCCGAAGTCAAAACGGAAGATCTCAAAGGGACACCTGAATCTACCCCTAAGATCGCCACCTCATCGGAAGAACAAGAGCAGGAAGAGCTTGACGATGATGACCAGATCCAGATGGCTGTTCCTACCGAAATGCTCGCGAATCCGGGTGACTCCTGCGCTATTTGCTTGGACACTCTCGAAGATGATGACGACGTTCGAGGATTGACCTGTGGTCATGCATTCCACGCCAGTTGTCTCGATCCCTGGCTCACTAGCCGCCGTGCTTGCTGTCCTTTGTGCAAAGCGGACTACTACGTACCAAAGCCACGCCCAGAAGGTGAGGCTGCCGCTGATGGTGAACGACATGCTGGTCGCCGTCCTGTGGGTGCAAGAGGGGATCTGCCTAATGCACCCCAATACGCCTTTATGGGTCATGGCAACGGCAGGCCGAGAATACTGCTCCCTGGCCGCTTCTTGAACATCGGTATTGAAGACCATGCACGAGACCGCTACGGATTTCCTTCTCAGCGACGCCCGTCCAGGCGCCCGGCCGCCAACCAGCGCGCAGCCGCTTCAAATGCCAATAATGTGACCACGACCGAGGCCGAGGAGCCACGCACCTGGAGATCGAGAATGCGTGGCATGACTCCTTCGATGCCTAGCATGTCAAATCCATTCAGGAGGAGTAATAATTCCGCCAGTAATACTACTCATGGAGGCGGAGCCCCCGAAATTAACAACGGTGGCAATACAACACCGGGCCAGCTTGAGGCTGGTCAGAGATGATGCGATGAAACGAAGTTCGAGATTGTATGGCGTTCGGTGTCTGTGAAAATGGTATTCCCCTGGGCATATGCTTTGAATGCGTTATCAGCAGATATCATGTTGGCCGTCTGCCTATCTCAACGATGATCGATATGGATTTAGCGTGGCTCCGGTACAAGGAAATATGGTGTCAAATCTCAGCTTCTGTATTCCCCAAGGGTCTTCAGCCCAACGGAGGCGTCTCTATACTTGGGCGTCTTACTTAATACGAGGTCGACCAGAGAGCAGTCTTTTTCTATGATGTACATATACGAGCAAACGCGTTGAATGTGCCAAGTTTATCAGTTCTACTTTCGAGCCGGGAATTTTGCAACCTCTGGCAGATTTTGCTGCCTGAAGTAATGCTTGTAGTATTTTCGTTTTCGTAGACGGTCAAATATATATTTTGCGAAGCTCGCGAAATCCAATGTACTCTCCAATGAGAAAATTCATTCCTCCAACCGATGTCATGGAGGTCGAGTTCAGGGAAATTCTCGGCATTGTATTCTCTGTCGTGTTGAGATGATTATGTAGGGTATCTCTCACTCGATCAATATCTGGTGTTTTCAACCTGCACGCGTTCGTTGATCGACGATATCTTTCTTCGTCTACGGTAAACACCACACCACACATCACGTACCCGTCTCCTTTTCTCTCCTCTCCTTTCTGCCCCCTCTCGCGAGGTTCTCTCTCTTGTTTCTTTGCTCTCTCTCACGCTGTCCTCCATGCCTAACATGTCGGGACAAAATACCCCCAACCCTGACCCCACACCCAACCCCGACCCTGCTTCTCCGTCCGCAAATCCCAAAATGCCAGGACAGGATACGCCCAATCCAAACTCCAAGCACAACAACGCCTCCCCGCCCTCAAACGCAGACCGCGTCTCCCCGTCCGCAAACCCAAATCCACCGGAGTCCCAGAGCCGCGAGGATGCGTTACATACAAGCGAGGTGCAGAAGCCGGAGGGCAACGGCGGGAACGCAAAAGAGCAGATCGAGCCGTTCGACTGGGACGACTTGGAGAGACGGTTCTGGGAGCGGATGGAGGAGTGCAGGAGGGTGGAGGAGGGGGTGATGGGGGAGTGGGCGGAGTGCGTGCAGGTGTTCAAGGCGTGGGTGAGCGCGGGGAGGGAGGGGGAGGAGGAGAGGGCGGGGAAGAGGTATGTGCGGCGATGGCGATGGCTGTGGCTGTGGTTGGGAGATTAGGAATCCGGGCTAATGGGTGGGTGGGTGTGGTGCAGATTACGGACCCGGATGGCGTTTGTAAGGGTTAGGGAGGAGAGTTTGGAGGAGAAGAGGTTGCATTGTGGGTTGCTTCCTTTCTTTGCTTTGCTTGCAAGCCGTTATGGCAGGGACATGGCTGACGAGACGGACGGAATAACAGATATCAAAGTCGTGCAGGCGTTTGAGAGTGCGCTGGCCCTGCTCGCCGCTACTTGATGCCTTTGCTTTTTCCTTCCTCCCTGAGTTCCTGATTGCTTCCTGATTGATTGCTTTGCTATATCCAACAATCGGCACGCTGTCTAGCTAATTCACTGAGTGATTACCCGGCCACCTAACTCGTTTTCTGTCTACGTAGCCGCGCTCATGCATCTGCAATTGGAACCCGCGGGGCCGGTTTTTGAGATGGAGGACGCGGACGATCTTCCTGCTGCTGCTGCTGCGAGCTCGGCTGCGGCGTTGGAGGGGGATAGGAGCGGTGAGGAGGGGGAGGGAGAGGGGTTCTGGCATGGGGGGAGCTTGAGTGCGAATCGGTGCGTCGTGGTGTAGCGGGCAGGGGGTGGATGATGTGCTTGTGAGATACGATTGTGGTCGTTTGGACTCTTATGCATGGCATTCACAGGGCAGGCATAGACGTCATTCATATATAGCGGCGGCGCTTGGGCTGCACTCTACTTATTCTATCATGGACAAAGAAAGTAGCCACCTTATAGCACGACCCAGAATACACTCCACCCAACCATAACCATCACCAGCATCAGCACCACCTCCCTCACAACCACCCCGCCCCCCCCACCCCCCCCACCAACCCCCTCACCCCCTCCCCCTCCCCCTCCCCCTCCCACCGCCTCCACCTCCCCCCCTCCCCCCACCTCCGACACAACCCCCCATCCACCACCCCGCGATCCACCCCCCTAAAAGCCCTTGGATTCAGTCCGAGAAAATGCGGCAGCGTAGTCTGCAGGTGCGACGACAGGGACGAGAGGGTGCGGTGGGAGGAAGGGGGAAGGGGGG
>JAEUBB010000373.1:0-37027 GCA_018257885.1 Parmelia sp. 050094
CCCGCCCCACCCATTATAAAACTGCACGTTGTACCACGCGACGCTCCCCCCCCTCACCCGCTCCAACACCTCGTAGTCGAACCCGGACAGATGCCGCCGTCCCTGCATCGCCCTTGCCACCGGCGCCAGCGTGATCAGGAAGCCCTCCCCAAAGTCCCCCTTGAGCCGATCAATCAGCCTCACGACCCCCGCCAGCGACATCTCCTCCTCGACATCCAGGTCCAGCCCGTCGAGCCGATGCCTCCGGATCATATCCCTCAAGGGCACATAGTAGGCTTCGAATGCCGCCTCCGTGCCGTCGAGCCGCTGGAAGCTGCCCTGGGCGGCGCCGCCGAGCATGCCGAGGACCTTGACGCCAACGGCCTGCATGAGGGCGACTTCTTCCCACAGGGGGTCGAATTTTGCAGAGTCGGGGGGGTCATCGTTGAGGTGGATGAGGCCGGGGGGATCGTTGAGGTGGATAGCGGCGATGATGAGGTGGGTGATGGGGACAAGGTCGACGGCTTCGGTGAGGAGGGGGAGCAGGGAGACGAAATTGTTTCGGTGGTAGTGGGTTTGGTGGTATAGGACTACGCGGGGTTGGTGTGGTGGGTGGTTGGTGGGAGGCATGGCGTGGTTTTACTTGGACTCTTAGTGGGGGTCTGGAGATGACGGAATTGGGTGCCGATTTCTTGACGGCCTTTTACTGCGACAAAGTACCTATTAAGATGTGACCAATGAGGAGAAGAAAACAGCAAAGCATCATCGTGTCGTCAGATCCTTGGTCTACATGGACAAGAAATGGTCATTTGTTCCATGACTGGCCATTTCACTCTAACACTCTCCATCTCATTGGTATTTCATCCTCACCGCCTCACAACAACGTAGAAGCTAACATGTTCTACTCTAAGCTTCAGGAAGGAGTTCTATTATCCGAGTGATCGGCGACCTCATGACCAATTCCTCGCCCAATCGTAAACCTGCGGTTCCATGACCCTGTCGGATCCGTTAGTCGCATTGAAACCACGCATTTGCGAGCAGATACTGCCCGGATAGACAAATTCAACCGCCCATATTTCATGTCCGACCATAATGTGCTCAATGTTGTTGTTGTTGTTGTTGTTGTTGTTGTTGTTATCCCCCTCCTCGCCTTCGAAATCGACCATGACACCGACTGCCGTTATGCCATTCTTGGCGAGCTTGTCTTTGGCTGAGGGTTTCTTGATTCTTGCGTGATTGAGCCGCGCTTGACAGGGATTTTTCCCTAATTGTAAAAAAAGATTAGCATAATGAGTGAGACCTTCCAAAACTCCAAGGTCCTTGACTGCTTTATAGTCACAGTTCCTAGTGCCTGGGTACGATTCATTAGCTCTTGTCTTAGGCCGCTCGGATGATTGACTGCAGGCGTCGTCTCCAAACCCATCATGGTCCCTCTAAGTTTCTGAATATGCTCTTCAAAAGGCCTCTAGGAGATATCGATAACGAACTTCATAGCCGTTCTTGAAGGCCTCCCAAACCTCCAATGCTGTCTCGTGTTGGTTCGATTTGCTCTTCCATCCAGCTGTGAAACTCGACTAGGCGCAAGACTTGCGATCGCCTTCCTCTCACGCCTTGACTGCCTCTTTTCCTTTGGTATCATTGGGCTTCCTTGAGTCACTGCATACTATGAACATGCTAACGCGGGCCGTTCTTAGGAAGTATACCCCATTCGAGAACAACATTTTGTGATCCTTGAAAGTTGAGATAGTCGTTCAGCCATTGTTGGAGTTTGATCGGCGGGTATCTTGAGCCAGAGAAGCGTAGAATCAAGGAAATACCAATCTGCTTGGTGAGGATCGAGCATTCGGATTGACCTGCCAAGAATCTTGATGGTACCAGTCGTGCACAGTGGTCCGAGCGCGATTAGCGCGCGGCCGTTGGGTCTGAAGCTTGGCCGAGACATAGTCAATGTTTACCTCCCTTGCATCGTGAAGCGTTGTTGTCGGTTTACAAGTCGTGACTGGATTGGTCATTCAATTGGGGCGGACAACGAGATTATTATAATCAGTAAAACAAAGACTTGGTGCAAAAGTCTCGGAGAAGCTCTCAAAGATTGAACGAAGGAACGAACCAAATTTTCGAGCAAGAACAGCAAGCGAATAAGCGCCCACCTCCATGCGGCGAGAGGCACTGTTAAGCTATTAGAGCAAGTCTCAAGGTCCTCAGACCTAAGGCAGTCAACCGGTATCACTCCATTTGCATTTTGGCACTATGTAATGCTCAAAGACACGGTCCCTTCACGGATTTGGCAGCCTCACGGTTGGGGATCTCGCTTTCACGTTGCAGTGAGCCAAAGAGCCTCGTTATAGATCCCTGTAGGTCAATTGATGATCTTGTGTCTTGGGATTCTAGCAAGGAGCATATAATGACTAGTTCGTTTTTAGACTTTGTCCGCCGGGAAAGTAGCTTTCGATTAATCTGCAAAGCTGTAACGGCAACATCCTAGCACACTTGACTTTTCTCATGAAACTCAATGGCCGTCGTATGATATAATCCTCGAAGTTCCGCTCCGATTGTATTGCCCGTTTTCTGTGGCAATCCTTTGGGTCAAATCACGCGAGATTAAGATTGTCCGACCAGCGCTCCACATTTCAGTCTCTCTTTCAATCTCTTGCTTTTCAGACGGCCTCGTATCTCGGCCCGCCTATTCACACAAGGTTCGGATCGATGGAGATCTTGCATTGCGATCTCCAGAAATCGTCCTGGCCAGGAGCGGCCCGGGACGTATGCAGTCATCTGACAGCCTGCGTAACATTTTGAGATGTTGGGCATGGGCATGCAAGGCTATATATGGCTGTAGGAGATGTTCTGGGTACTGTAATTGTGTCTATACTACTCGAGTCCAGGATATTGATCTTCTTCAACTCGAATATCGTCGTCCTTTGGTAACCCCGTCATGGTTATCAAACAAGCTGAACAGGCTCCGGATCTTTTTCGCATGCACGAGGAGGATATTCTTAGAGAGGTCCAGACCTGATTGCGCCTCGTTCGGCCTTAACTTAATTCCGCCAATCCTAGTGACAAGTGAATATCTCTCAGAGTGCCGGTGAATCCGGCCATTGTGGTTTGTAATGGGTAAGGAGGTGTGTTATCACAAAAAAGAGACGTTAATCACTGTTCGCCTGGACTCTCCCTATCGAGTCTATCAACATATTTGTCATCTGTTGATCTTTTGTCTTGGCGGGGCTGATCATTTCGCATTCGTGGAATCTCGTGATGCTCAAAAACTGCGAGCCGCAATAGAGTTATTTTGGGCATTTGCCACGCAGTTGATGACAACGTAAGGAGCTTCGGACTGAAGAAAAATCGAGAGAACCGACGACTCGGCTTTCCGGTGGTCATTGACCCAGAAAATTACTCAGATCACTTGTTGTTCGCTCTCGGATGCTGACTTCCTGATATAGGGGGACGGCTTGTCAGACCAGATAGACTAATCCTGGAGAGCATACCTAAAATACATTTAGAAGGACGGTAAAGAGTCCGTCCGGGGCGCTGAATTATTGGCTCCCCTTAAATGCACATTGCTTGAGCCCCATGAGCGAATTTCCCGTAGCATGCATCTACTTGAACGGTAGGAGAAAAATGACCCGAGTGGAAAGTCCTGCCGGTCCAGTAGCTCGAAGAACGGCTGTAATGCAACGTGGTGATCTAGACCGTGGCCTCATAGAAACTCCTGCTCGGAGAAACGTCCTAACAGAGCTCTTTGTGCACACCGCCAGAAAGCCCTGCATCACCAGTCTCTGAACGGAAAACCGGAGGATTTGGAATCCGACTAGGTCTTCTGCTCGAACGCCTTGTGATGTAAGCCTGCACCATGGCGCATGCACCTCATCTCCCTAGACCAGTGAGCTGCTCCCGATTACGGCCAATAGGTGCCCAGACCTAGCGTCGTTCTCTGACTCCGCAGTGCCAATCCAGACACCTTACGCGGAAGGAAACGTCTACTCCTGTTTGTTCCGGAGCGTTTGCTTCGTGTGAGTCTTCCATTCGTCTTTGACAATGAGTTGATCCGTCACCACCAGGCTAACGTGATCTGAGGACGATCCTTTATTCGTCCAAGCCTAGATGACCAAGACGCTGGTGGAGACACTAATCCATGTTTGTGGTCTCGCCGGCGATTCACAGGGCTAGGTTCGCCGAGGGCTCGGCGATAGCGTCAGCCAACGATCTTTCTGCCCCTCGAGGAAAGAACTTCGCAGACTAAGCTCGTTCGAGTTCGCTCACTGATCTACCATATCTGGGAGAGGCGGGAGAGAAAATCAAGGTCTTGCTCACTCGGGTTCTCCAACTGAACCAGCGCAGAGATCTCCTTGGGCCGCCGCCTTCGTCTGCAGGGTGAAGCCTGGCGGTCCCTATTCTCTAGAAGTATTTACTCTTGCCGTTGTTGGCATACCTGACAGTTCGCACCTGAGCCTTTGACACTTTTTGAATGTCCTGACAGCTTCTCAGAATCGCTTCCTGCAGCGTCCTTGACCAGCGCGGAAGCGTGTCAGAGCTCATCACGGCACCTCCTTCTGGCTCTTTGCGTTCGGAACAGGATTCCCTGGTTGTTCGAAATCATGAAGGTGATAAAACAAGGAGAGAGGTTGAAGGATCTCTAGGACTTAAATGTTGTTGGGTACAGTTGCACATAGATGACGATAGTCAGGCAGGTAAGCATCAGCTCAACGATGATCGACCTTAGTAAGACTGCAATTTAGTCTGCAATTACTGATATTGCATTATGCCAGAACATGGCAACTATGAGCGGGAGTGCCGCATTGGAGATGACGAATGGCAGCGGAACTGTAGATCGTCTATCTGAAGGCGATGTTAGCAGGCTGCATGAGCAGGGATTGATAAATATGTGTGGCGTGCAGAAAGATTCTAGGGTCTTTTAAGACTTTCGGGAAGCAGTGCAGAGCCTTCAAGTACCATGATACCATTTTCTTCTACGGGAGCGTTGCTGCTACGGCTGCTTCGGGTAGTTTTGACGTGTTCCTTAGCAACGGTGCGGATTTAGGGTTCCGTAGCATGAGTAATGGCCACATGGCAGGATCCATGGCTGTTAGCTGAACACGGTATAGACGTAGTATTAGGGGGATTGCGGTGGCGGTGAGCTTCCCGACGATTGATATCCGATCTTGACTGGCTCTCATCAGCCCCAGCTTGCGTCTGAGTGGAGCCGAGGCTGATGTGCCTATATGAAGTCGTCCCCCTCGCTCAAATGAATGAGTTCCGGCATCTCTCGCATATCTCGCCATATCGACGTCTGTCTCTCGGATTGCGCGCTTTGAGCTTCGGTGAGAAAAGCAAAGGTAAAGTACAGAGTAGCGGCCACAAAAGAGGTTAGCGTAGCGTTTTCATTGCCGAGGGTCAGGGCAAGCCTCGAGAGAGGTGATTGGACAAGGCTGATGCTGGAGCAGAAGTGTCAATCCGTGATCAGTAATCGCAGAAAGAAACAGCATTTGTCATGGACCGAAGGCGCGAGGCCGAGTCAGCAAGAAGGGGGAACGATGAATATTATGAGTTCAGTCCCCTCGGCTTCCTGGGAGACTCTTATTTCACCCAATCGCCCTACTACAGCAACAACCCGAATGAAAACGCCCAGGTAGGGCTAGGCCTCGAACCCTCACCGAGTTATACCGTTCCTGCTTCACGAATCGTTGAGCCCTCCACCTATTCACACTACTATTCGCACACTCCAATGGATCTTGACGTGTTGTCAGCCGACAATTATCCAAGGGACTATGCGCAAGTCAGCTCGGTGCAGCGAGGAAGAGAGCATGCTCCGCTTTTTGGCATCACTCCCGATAACAGGCTCAGGACAAACACACCCAGTCCGCCAGCCGGTACAAGAAGTCGCAGATCGAGAAAAGAGTCTTTGAAAGGTACGAGCGCAGATGAAGCAAATACTGCTCGCCAACGGGGCAGACCCAGGCTTGACACCAAGGATCAAACTGCTGCTGAAGTATGCATCCTTTCGTCTTCCGACACAACCTTCTGCAGAATGCTTCCCACTCCTGGCCTTGTAACACCCAGATACCCAGCTCAAGGCGTCAATGCATTTCTGAACTGACTTGACTCAGCGCCGACGTACCCAGATCAGACTTGCTCAGCGCGCGTACCGCCAACGAAAGGAGACGACCATCTCTGGTCTCAACGGTCGAGTCGCATCTTTGGAAAAGACGATTGAAGACATGCACAAGACATTTCTCGAATTCAATAATAGAGCCATCGCTTCGGGAATTCAGAAAGGAGCGCCGGCATTAGCGGGACACCTCAAATCAACAGCGGAACGACTTAGTGAGCTTGCAAAGAACAGTACCGAAGACTCGGATGTTGAGGAAGATGAGAATGACCATGGGAGGACTGTCCAACCGGTGGCTGCTGAATCCAGAAGTCGACAACAGGGAAGGGGATTAGGCCCAGAACCTGTGTCAATGATGGGATATCAGGCCACTTTTGGTGAAGAAGAGGAAGACGAAGAGGAAGAAGACGCCGGTGAGATTGCCGCCCCGTCAGAATTGGACAACATTTTGCCTCTGTCGGACTGGACAGGGACTGAGAGTATGCAGCAGCTTCGGAATGAGGGTCCAAAATCGAACACGCAGGGCTTCAACAACATCACACCGGTGGATCCCCAGCAAAATTGGGTTGATGTTCTGGACAACAACATCGAGCGATTCTTACGCAGCAAAGGACTTTACCTGGATGGCCAATATTCAGAACCGTTCGGTCCCGTTGATCCTTCACTTGGCTCGGAAGAAGCACCGCTTCCGGCAGCGAACTCCCCCTACTATTCTCCGTCGCTGATTAGCAGCGGAGGAGAGCCACAAACTCCTGAAAGCACGGATGTACATTGGTCGAATGAGGCATACTCAAGTCGAAATCATATTTTGTTGAACAAGACCACGAAAATTTCGAAAGCCTCTGATATGGACGATATTGACATGAGCGACTCTTTTGACGACCCACAAATCCGTCTGTGAATTCCTTTGGCCCAACTTCCTTGCCGTCGAGCCATCCGAGGTGCCTCTCAAGAGGATTCGCTGATTCAGCGGCTCGTTGAGTATTCCGCTCTTCTCCCTCACTCTGTCACATTGCTCATTTTGTCATCTTTGAGCAGTATGCTCCTATCTTTCTTAACACGTGAGCTGTCGAGTGTGCCATGCCGTTGAGACTCCGAGGCGTTTGTCAAAACAGCTTCGGAGCTGGCGAGCATGAAGGCAATAACAGGCGGCTTCTGGGAAGCATAAGTATCACTCAATCTTGCTCGGGCGCAGGTGAGACGGGTGAAGGTAGCTGTTGAAGAAAGGGAGGAAAGTTCCTCCAGGCAGGGAGAGGTTGTGCCCGTCATACTCGGCGGTGTTAGGACGCCTGGTTGGATGGCTCCATCGGGTGGTTCTAGTGTTTCTACCAAGAACTCAGACGAGAGGGTAGTGTGACAGCTGGGGATGCAATTCAGAAGCAGCGGTTGTGTAAGTAGGCAATCGGTTGTTCTGGAAGGGTTTTGGCCAAGACTGGGGTCACTGGGCGTGCCAAATGAGTGATTGCGGGTTTTGGCAGGGATGGCAGGGATGGCAGGGCTAGTGCATGAGCTGCATGGTTGGGGGAGCTTGGCATTATGTATGTATAAAAGAGGGATGGAGGAATTAGGCAAGGCAGGGCAGTTGAGGAATGAGGAGTACATAATAATAATAATGGATGTACATGTACATTGACGCCGTGTGCTGTCGCCTGCATAGGGAGTGGAAAGTTGGAAAAGTATCTTGTGCATGGGGTGATACCTAATAATGAAGTGGCATGACAAGTACGGTAGAACAATAATACCGTAATCAATCTATCTGGTTACACCAAGACACATCACACAAGACAGCGAGTAAAAGACAGCGCACAGACTACAGTAGAGTACATGATTATTTCGCATGTTTAGGTCTAGAGTCTCGTACTCGCCGCTTATCATGTCCCCTTGTATCCTACCTTAGTTGTCCCCAAGCTTCGATCTTGGTATTCCTGGCATACCCAAGGACAAGCTACCTATCGATGCCAAGGTGAGTTTATCTGACCACACCATGTTGATTCTTTACTTACCACAGTACCTGACCTATTCTTCCCAGCCCGTTGTCATTCGACATCTATCTTAGCTCTCCCCGAATTTGATCCTTCTTCCCTACTACTGCTTCTGTCACTCTACCTCGAGGTCATGTCGTCCGGACATTTTCTTCCAATCCCCTGATACCAGCTTGACGGAAAGCGGAAGTCGGTTGTGCCTTGATGCGGGACTCGACGAGGATTTGACATCCGACCCACTCCCTCTCACGCGCCTCTATCCCACAACGTCAAAAGACTGAAAAGAGAAGAGCCTCTCACATGCAAGAATCCCACCACCATGCTCTTTTTCTTGCACAATTGCTAAATGTCCCGCACTCGACACTCGCTTGTTTAATTTGATCACTTTCACATCATTCATTCGTTGCTCTCATCCCTCCGGCAAGGCACGCCTACATATCTGCGAAATCGGGCCCCCGTTCCCTCACCCATTGGCTCAGAATAACCCCTTTCTCCAGCCTGCAAAAGAAACCCGCGTCTTCGTGACCCTGGCAGGCCTCTGGTTTCAACCTTCTACAATATGGCTACAGCTCCTCAGCCCGCTCGACCTGCACAACGCATGTCTTCAGGCAAAGACATACTGTCTCGCATGCTCCAAATGGAGAAGCAAAGCAAGGTAGACCAAACCCTTCATGGAATACTCGGCATGTTTGCCGTGGCACGGCCCTCAGTCTCACAACCCCCTGTCTACTTAGCTCTCCCACTGGGCAAATGTACTGACTAGGGCTTTTATTAGCAACAACGATCCTCATCTGCCAGTCCCACCCTCCCACTGTCGCAAAAAGGGACTTCTTTTCTTGAACCCCCCAATCAAGCTGCACCCTCTCCGAAAACGACCCAAAAGTCTCCTCTAGCCATGCCTCAATCATCGCACCGTCCTTCTCTCATGCCACGCTCGCAAACCGTACCTTCATTATTGACTGACGCGAAGCCTTCAGGAAAGTCAATGCCATCATTGATTCCATTGAAGATAGACACTTCGAACGACCAGGAGGACCCTCATCCCGCAGAAATATGCCTGTCTCCGAGCTGGTCTGACCACGGCGAGAAGAAGAGGAAAAAGGAGAAGAAAAAGATGGAGAAGGAGCAGAAAGACGCTGAGAAGAAGTTAAGGCAAGAACAGGAAAGACAAAGGGCGGCAGATATTAAAGCGGGAAAGCGCTTGAGCAAGAAGCCCCCCCCAGCAGCTATGGAGACCCAAAAAATGCCCCAAGCATTGCGGAGGAATTCATGGGTGTCTATCATATCTTCGCGGCCATCATCGGGCGAAAATTCAAGACGGTCATCTCGAGAAGAACAAAGGCTCTCTGGAGTTTCTATAGGCTCAATGGATTCACAGTCGCGTTCACGATCGACGCCTGCCACGAGCACCGAGGAAGCGCCTGATCCTGCACGTAGTTCAGGGCAGTGGCATCCAATCGTAAGCTCGGCTGCCCCTAAGCTTCCTAACTTTGGGTGGTCTTCCCGAAGGACTTCATCTGGCACCAATAAATCCCTCTCCTGGGGAAGCGAAGATGCGTACACGAGAGAAGTCATATCATTCGCCTATCGTTTGGAAGGGTCTCCAAGTGATACTGAGTATAACGAACCCAATGAAGCACGACAGGGACCAATGACTCCAACACGACAAGAGACAATCCCTCCAGCCTTCAGCAGAAGTGTCACAGAGCCCAATTTTGCAAGCTATACACAGCAGTCAGCACCTAGGAGCCCACAACGGCCGCCACCACAGCAGGAAGACAGTTCTGAATCTAGACCACAGCACGGACAGAAAGATACACTAAGAGAACAGAGAAACTCATTCCAGTCTTTGAACGCAAGCCCCAACTTTCAAAGCGACTTTGCGGGGGAAATGGAGGCCATCATGGCAGGCCACCATCAGAGGTCGAGTCAAGATCCTCCACCTCCACAGAGTCCCAAGACGAGATCGTCTCATGACGGCAGTAGCTACGTGCACAAGCAGCGCATGTACCAGCAGCAGCGTTCGATAGCAGGCTTTGAAGACGAGCAAGCAGTGATGGATGCGAACGACATGGCAGCAAAGTCTGAGGCACACGTGGGAGAAAATGGCAAGCGAACTGGAGTGGGATCAATAGCGCTCCCTAATCACCAGCCGCATAGCAACACTGTGCCCGTTAACTATAACGATAACGGTCCGGTGAGTCCTATGACTAAAGATTTCGTGGCCCAACCAGACGTAGAGCCATCTCCAGTGAAGCAGCAATCCCCAGTGAAGCAGCAACCCCCAGTGAAGCAGCAATCCCCAGTGAAGCAACAGTCTCCAGCGAAGCAGCACCCGGAGGTCGCGCCTTCCAGCTCTCTAAAGCCAGCTCAGACAAAATCTACTACAAAAGGGCAACAAGAGGCACCAACTCGTACGTCTTCGCAAAGCGTCCGAGATGTGCTCTCGCTCAACAAGATGCAAACAGTTCCAGGTTCCAAGACAGACAAGATCCTTAATTTTCGTCGGCGTTCGAAATTGGCACCTTCTAAAATCTCCGTCCCAGAAAACATTCAGAATAACATGGTAGCCCTTCAATCTGTCCCTCCGGCTGTGACAGTCATTGAAGAGCCTCCTGGAAAGCGTTCAAGGGTAGAACACATATCCCAAGAGATGAAACCAACGCAGAGACACGTGAGTCGCAGGAAGACGTCTGAAAGCTCCGCTCACAGTCAGCGCCGAGAGAGCCTGCCAGAGTCCAATCCTGTACTGTCTCATACTCGAAATCGCACGTCATCCTCTACGGTATTGAGTGACGGCCTACCATCGCCATTGTCACCAAAAACCGCGACGGACCCCGTTTTGACATTGAATAACAAACCTACCAAGCAAGCCGGAGACAAGGAAGACAGTAGAGAGCTACGTCCTGAGGCCGAGCCAGAGAGCCCACGCAACAAGCGCATAAATCCAGTGGCCACAGATAAAGCTCTACCTGACACACCGCCTGCTGCCAATGACGAACCTACACCAGAAGTGACAACTAGCAAGGTAACGCCGACGATTAGACTTATTCCAGAAGTTGTCGTTGAGAGTACGACTGAAGAAGGTTTGGTACGAAAGACATCGATCAAACGTCCTCGATCAAATCCTCAGTTACAAACTCAGACTACAGTCACAAATCCCCTGCCGTCGCTCGACTTCTTACCCCAGCTCAAGCATCAGCCACTTGTCAAGCGTCAACCTCACTTCTTACCTGTCGCGAAGGATCGCTTTCCACCTGTTCCCAAGGACTATGCTACGATCAAATCGATGGCTAACAAGTCATTGGGTTCCTCAAATGCTCCAGATCTGAATCTCATACCTCGCTCGCCACTCCGCCCTTCTCAATTTCCAGTCCCGGGACGAACATTCAATCGATCCTCCACAGAGATTGGTACCGTCTCGTTTGGAAAAGGTGCTCTAGCGGAGGGTATGGAGGCGAAACCAATGGCTAAGCTCTTCGTCATCTGCTGCAAATGCAAGTTCTGGCATGACCTACCGAGCAAGCTCTACGAGGCCATGGCTCTGCCGAAAGAGTTGCATAAGGGCGAGAACATTTCCGGAGGAAAGACCAAAGGCAAGGTGACTGAGGCGAGATTGGAGACAGCGGTCAAGTGTCCGTGGTGTGAGCATGCAATGACTACTTGGTGCTGCCAGGGTTGGACCACTGTTGTCTATTTGCACGAAAGACATCACTGATTATGGACTTGTGCATGATCCTACGGTTCCTTTTTTTTAAAGCTTTGAATTGTGTTCACATTTTCTTGTCTCGAATAACGGCTTCACTTTTTGTATTAGCGAAAGGCGCCAATGTGTACTGTTCTGGGGCTCAGGCTTTGATTGAGCATACTAATGATAATGTACACTATGTTTCTTCTAGGCGTTGGAAAGAATGTCTGTCATACTTCCGAGTTGGGCTTCAAGACTTTTGCGTCGCGAGAAATTCAATAGCAGCCATGGATAAACGAAATCGATAAATGTCTTCCATACCCGTTGCCCTTCTTGTACCTTTTCCCCTTAAACAGCTGGTCGGTGTCCATCAAAGAGACATTATACTCGAGGTCTTCGGGGCTCATTCCGCGGGTGCTGCTAAACGTCTGTCTACGACGACACGTTCTGCACGAAACAAGATCGCCTGCGCTCACCAACGGCCCATTCTCCCTGCTTTTGGCTCAGCGCTATATGGAGTCCTAGACGTCCTGCGCCAGTTTCACACGCCGCACCCACTCAAGTAGTATAGCTGACCGCAACCCTGGTCAGAAATCTTCTCTCCCTTCCTCTACATTCCGAACCGTTGCCTGCCGTACTCACGCATTCTGCACTTTTTTGATTCGGCACGCGAGACACGTTGTAGAGCTAGCTTGGTCTTTTGGTCCTACCCATCCAAAACGAGACCAGCATCCTCATCCTTCTTTATATCGCGCGAAAAGAAAAGATAAAGAAACACTCATGAAAAGCATCAATACCCGCCAATCCAACTCATACCCCTCGGCAAACATACACTAACGTTTCGTACTCCCCATCTAGCGAAAATCCGCACAAATCCAACATCTCTCCTACCGGCCCGCCATCATGAAATACTCCCCACCGACTGATCCGAGAAGCGTGCCGTCTCACCATCCACCTCACCCATCTGCTTATATTAGTACGAGATCTCACAGCTCGAGAGCCCACATTCTCCGCAGCGGCTTAGCAAGCTCGGATCGGTAACAACCCCTCCCTCCGGTCTACCCTATAATCTCACTCATGCGTGGCGCCTCTCCTTTCATTCCAGCCGTGGTGCCATCATGGCCTCCACTCGTTGTCAGCATTCTGAAAGAATGCTTGCCTCTGTGCTTTCAGGTCTTCTTACTGGTGCTCAATCGCATGCCGCTTTTGGTTTCTTGCTGTTTTGTCATAGCTATGCCAGGTCAACGAGGTGGTCCGGTTGCGGCGTTATCCGTTATGAGTGACATGTTGCAGTATGAGGATTTGGTGGCATGAGCTGGGAGACAGACGGTGAATATCAAGCATACGTGAGCGCTTATGAAGTATACAGTCTGGAGATGTTCAAGAAGATGGATCATTTGCTCGATATATGAAGGATGCCTGATGGTTTGCATGAAACAGACTCGGTGGAGGTTCACATTGAAAACCTACCGCTAACGCCACATAACGTCGTTGCTTTCCCCTCGTTGTTACTAGCCAAACCCCAAGACCTCATTTGCCATTTGCAGCGTCCGACGCTCTCGCTCAAGCAGACCCTTCTGGTCAGTATCATATCTCGAGAGCCCCATAGCGCGCTGGCCCTCGATATCGATATTCTGCATGACAAAATCCGTAGTCAAGCGGCCTAGATGCTGGCTTTCGCCTATACCTGAGGGGAAGTCTGGGCTTGGCGTCCCTACGTAGCCAAATCAGTGAGCTCAGGTTTCTTGGGTTGATGGGTACCAGGCGGATATGTACCTTCAAAGAATGTCTCCCTTTGACGCACCAGATACTCAGCGTTGGTTTCCGTGAGCGGACACGCCGGGATATACATGACGCTTGAATCGTCCTTGCCCGCGTGAGTCTTGTCGACGGCGTGTATCGCTATCCAGAACATGAGCACGAATCACCAGAGATATCGATTTCCAGATGTCTAACTCACTGTCACAATGCCATGCTACATAGTCTCCAGGCTGGACCTGGGGAACATGGGTCATGCTATTCTGGAGCCCAAGATGGGGATGTAAAGCCGTGTTGAGTTCTTGACAATTAGCAGGAACAGCTCCATGCAACGCTGAAGTCGTCTCGTCCTCTAAGTGCCAGTTATTGGAATCGAGAAAATCTGAGCCAAACACTTCTGTAGGACCCCTCTTCGGTTGGAAGAACGGTCGAAGTAAGAAGTAAGCTGTTGCCTTCCCAAACAGCGGATTGACCATCAAGGTGCCCTCTCCTGCACTGGTGGTAGACATAGATAGCCAGCCTTGAAACATACGGAACATTGAACAGCTTCCTGAGCCCTGGTAGAGGTCTGAGACAACGGGTAATCGACAGCTACTCTCCCAAGGGTCATAGGTTTCCCAATTGCCTCGAAAGATTTCGTTGTAGACCCCACCTCTGCCATACCCGTCCTCCTCCCACCGTTCACAGCTTCCGCTATCAATATGGGGACCAAGCGCAAACCCAGCATCACCGGGCTGCCGTATACGAAGGCGATCAGCATACGCGACAGGGTGAGAGGTGGAGATCCGGGCAGACTTATTGACAGAGTGCCAGTGAGACATGAGAAATGCTTGGGTTCGGAGAAGATTGGGATGAGCGCGGGCGAGGACTTGGGATGGAGACCAGTAGAGCTCATATACAGTGGGGTTCTCGGCCGGAAACCCTAAAACGAAGTAAGAGATGGGTACAAGAGACTTTTCAAATAATGGGGGAGAGCGAGAAGCGAGAACATTGTAAGGGTGACTGAGCCCCTCAGAGTGATCCTTGAAGGCAATATCGAGGCAATATTTTATAACCCCATGCTTATTCGTGAGATAAATGTCTGTCTTATTGGCAACATTCAAGTCGTCAAAAGCAAGATTGCGAACGAGATTCGGAGTTCCAGCAAGAATATGTGAGAAAGTAGAGTGCAAGAGCCTCAGACATCGTCCTTATCCTCGGCTAGCATCCCAAACGCGCTAATAGCAGAAGTAGAGGTGCCAGATGTCAGAGACAGAACGATTGCCTACCTTTTGTCGAAGAGTTCGTCTGGATGTATCTCTTCAGCAGCTCTTTCCAGCCCAATGCTTCCCGCTCCGACACTACGCCTCTGATGAGACCCACACCTCGGTGACGGAGACCATCACGAAACGTGGTTCTTTTCTCTATGTTGTGCATATCTCGGAACTCGAGCTCCGGTATGACTTTCGAGCCCAATGCCTTGATTATATCGATCTCCTGACGTAGATCTGCCAGCAACCGATGCCAGCTCTCTCTTACACGATCTTCATGGCCCAAAATAAGCCGTCTCTTGAGATTTGCGAATCTTGGGGGCAATGGTTTGCTTTGAAGGCCAGATAGGGAGGGAAATACACTCGATATGTCTCCGGCGGGTCTGCTGAGATGTGCAGAGGTTGAGGTGGCTCCCTGACGCTTTGGGATCCTAGGTAAGGAGAAGTCTCGGACCTTGGCCCGAGTACATTCGCGAATCTTGTGCATTATCAGTTTCACCTTCTTATCTTGTTCGGGTGCGCGTTTGAAATTGGTATCTCAACATCTCAACATCTCAATGAATGGCTTCAAAGAGAAAATAGCACAGTTATTGCAGCAGTTGCGGGGAAATAGCCGGCTAAATTCTCGGCGCCATCTATAGCCGCCATTTCCTAAATTGTCTGAAATTCGACATGTTTGACCTGTGAATCGTTCTGTGTTGGTGAGACGGACAACCCTTCACTGAGTTCAGAATCGTCTGATTGATGCCTCCAAGTACAAGGGTATTTCCTGCAAATTCGGATTTGAACGCTTCCTCTTTTAGCCTCCCAAGTAGCCTTGATGCGCCAGCTATGCCAACTTCAACGCCTTGTAACAGCATTCCCGTCCCTCCATTATCAACTCCTTGCAATGTATTCGGGTTCGCCATCTCTTCGTTCCAGAGCCCTGTCATGTGCCCTGGGCTTTGAGTCTAGCCCGCTCGGAGGGATCGTATCTAAGCAGCATATCAGTTCATGTGTCTCTGCCAAATGCAAATCGACTTACTTGAGCAGCTTCTCGATCAAATCAACATGTGTCATGATCATGCGCCGGCAACAGAAACGCTTGCATCCGAGCTTGTCCATAGCATCGCTGGACCCCATGTCAGACTCTGAATAGATGGCAGCAAGTTGGAGACACCCTCACCCATCTGCGATACCAGCGTCTAGCATCCTAAGGTAGCTCTCCCACATGTCCCCGATCACCTAGAACGTAGAGTCAGATAAAGCATCGCTATGCTTGAATTGTAAAGCGCCTTTCACCTTGCCACACGAGAAACAGCGGACCGGAATGATCATCTTGAACGACTAGTTAAGAAGTCGTATAATGTGGTGTTGTAATAACGGTTGTTGAGGTGAAGTTGCTCGATGTGAAAACCCTTATGATCGAAGGTTCCTCGTTTGAGTCGTAGCTAACCGGAAAATCTTCGGATAGGTCAGCCCTACGGCATTTTGCATTTGAATTCGAGATCACGGTATCCACGCCTATGGGCAAATTGAGCATTACGATTGAAACATTGCAGACTACCAAAGGATGACTAGAAGAGCCGACTAGATTTCTCTGTGATCGAAGATGGCCAAAAGGAAACGCGAGACCGCAGATGGAGAGTCAGCCACTTCCGAACATTCGAAAAAAATCAAGAAACAGAAGAGGGACACGACGAGTACACCGCAAGCCAAAGCTAATTCGAAAATTGTTCCAAAGCAATTCGATATCGAAAGATCTATCCAGGTATCCGATAGCACAAGGGATGAGAAACACGCTCGTAGACATGCAAAGCGAGAAAGAAAAAAGTTGGAGAAAAAGCAGCGAGACGAATCAGGCTGCAACGATGGCGTCAAGACGAGAGCGGATCGCGGCAATACTGGGTCTGCAGAAATCCAGAGGCGAAAGTCTTTGGAGAAATTGCAAAAACGGAACCGGCATAAAAGCCGGAAACGAGAGGAAGAAGGCGGTCAACGACTGACAGGAAAGCACAAATCAAAGGGGAAAAGGCGCAAGGATAAAGCCGAACGGTCAAATGGGAAGAGGAGAAAAGAGGAAGATGTCGTGACAGTGCCATGGAAAGTCTCAGACCCCTTGGGAGGACAAATGCTAGATGCGGACCCAGTCTTTTCTCCGGACGAGAAGTAGGTCATTAGGATTGAAGAAGCCTACATCCTCGTATTCTAATAAGACTGTTCCCAGATTTCTGTTAGTCGCCTATTACACCTCAATCGCTGTGTACTCGACTGCGACTTCGCTTCTTGTGCGCCAACTTCGAATTCAGAAAGCTGATGGCATATCGGCATATGCGTTCTCTTCGACGACGCAAGAACATCTTTACCTTTCAACCGTATCCGGTATCATTGAGAAGTGGGACTGGATCGAAGGCTTAAGACTAAGCCACTGGAGGATATCCTCGTCCATCTACTCTTTGGTAACTGCAAAGCAGAGTCCCAGCGATCCCGGGAACGATTTGGTCTATACCATTGACAGGAAAGGGCAAGAAGCGTGGCTAATATCTGTGCATCGTCTCGCAGGTGTTGAGGAAGGCGCAAAGACTGATGTCAAGACACTATACACAAGTCAGGAAGCTTTATCATCAGTCAAGGTTTTGGAAAAGGGTCAAGTGATTGTTGCCACATGCGGATCGCAGATGATTCTTGGATCGTCGGCTGCACCTGCACCAACGCCGTTGAAAGACATTCTATATAAGTGGCGTATCATCGATTGCCCGGAATATATAGTCAGTGCGGACATCAATGTCAAAGCGTCTGGAGAGATACAGAAGACGTCCAAAGGAGGGAAATCATACGCGATTCCCATCGACATTGTTATTGGAGGGCTCAAAGGCTCTATCTATATTTACGAGGATCTACTACGGAAATTAATCAAAAGAGAACGTCGTGCAGGCAGAGGAGGCTCAGGAGACCTTGCTGCTCGGCGATTGCATTGGCATAGGAATGCTGTCCAGTCGGTCAAGTGGTCTGCAGATGGTGAGTGTCCCTCCTTTCAAATTTCCAACCTGCTAATAAGTATAGGCAACTATGTCATCTCTGGAGGTCAAGAGAATACGCTTGTGCTCTGGCAGCTGGAGACGGAACAGCGACAATACCTTCCTCATCTTGGTGCTGCTGTTGAAAATATAGTTGTCTCTCCTTTCAGATCTTCGTATGGCGTTAGACTGGCCGACAACTCTGCCATGATCCTTTCTACTTCTGAGCTTCGACCCACATTCAGCGTCGCCGGCATACAGATACCAGCTGTCCAGCAACAGAGACTACCATTGCCCTTTGTACATACTGTGACTGCAGCGACGCAAAAGAAAGGTGCAGCCCAAAGGTCTAGGGTTCCGGCTTGCGCTTCCTTCTCCGGCCCAGGCTGTCTGCTACTGGCCGTGCCACCTGCAACCATTTCCAAGCAATTATCCCTGACGCCTCCAAATGCCTCTTATCTGCAAACCTTCGACGTCGGAGCAGCTCACCAAGTTTCGCGGCAGGCGTTAACGCGGACGAAAGTCACAACCCTGAACATGGGTCCAGAATCAAATATCATCGAAGAGCCCAATGTCACCCATATTCAGACCAGCTTCGATGGGCAATGGTTAGCTTCTGTGGACGAATGGATGCCACCAAGGAGAGACTTAGAAGCCTTTGCTTTCGACCAAGAAAAAGTCTTCGAAGAAATAGCATTTCGTGAGGAGGTGTATCTAAAATTTTGGTCGTGGAGCCTTGATACTAAGGTGTGGGAGCTAATCTCGAGAATCGATAACCCACATGCATCTCCTCCAGGACACCATTTCGATCAGGGCGGTGTCCTTGATCTTGTCTCAGACCCTAGCGCAGCTGCTTTCGCTACTGTTGGCGAAGACTGTATAGTGAAGATGTGGAAGTCAGCAATTCGGCAAAGAAATGGTGTAGAAGTGAAGAGTAAAGATGGGAGAAGTCTAAAAGCTTGGCATTGCGAGCACGCCACACATTTGGAAATGTCAGAGCTTACTACCGAGAATAGTGTCCTGGGTGCTAAGCTTGCGTATTCGCAGGATGGGTCAATCCTTGCCGCCAGCCTCCAATCATCCTTGACTTCTCCAATTTACATTATTGACACGTACAGTGGAGAGGTGAAGAGCCTGCACACCGGAATATATGCTGGGCCGCTACTTGGTCTTGGAATTGTTCACAAGTATCTTGTGACATTGTCGGACGAGCTTTGTGTGTATGATCTTGTCGATGACAGGCTCAAGTACGGCATTGCTCTATCAACCCATAATCTATCGCGCAAAAAACGGTTTGCGGAGAGCCATCTTGCCGTAGATGCTCACGACTCAATCTTCGCCATCGCGGTACCGCAAACGACAGAGGCAGGCCTGGGATCCCAAGTTGCCATTTTCGATGCAGCGGATGCTGTACCTCGATTTCTAACACATGTGCCCAGCACAGTCACAGCACTAGTGCCTGCATCAGGGAGAAAGGGATTCTACGCCATTGACTCAGCGGCTCAGGTACGAACTGTACTACCGCGACAGTCTATTCCCTCTGTCCCGATGGTGTTGCCAGAGGACAAGGCGGCGCCTACTCGTGGACTCAAGGACCTATTTGGTGGCGGGCAAGGGATGCTGACCCAGGGTGATGTTAGCAAGGACTCTGGGCTTACAGCAGCCAAATTTGACAATGTCGTTCAGGAGGCTGACATGGAGAATGACGAGGCAGCAGTCGTCAGCCTGGACAGGCTGGCCGAGGTGTTTGACGTGGGCCCGGCATACGCCCTGCCTCCAGTAACGGAGCTTTTCGAACAGGTTGCGGCGCTTTACTTTGGGAAAGCGGCAGGATGAAAGGTATGCAGCACGTATTGGTCGCCGGGCTTTGTAGACGACACGGAAGAGAGGAGTGGATGATGCTTCACTGGCTTGAAGAGATGGGAAAGCGGAATAGGCATGATGATTAAATGTCTTGGGCACCATAACAGCACCGACACGAGACTACTCACATAAGGTAGATGAGTAAACTGAAATTAAATTGGTACATTTGGACCATTCAGCGGCCTGTAGAGCAATACAATACAATACAATATACCTAGGTACACCTTGTGAAGTTGTGCACTGTTCGTGGCTAGTCTGGCAGTCTCGTGACCGAATACCTCATTCAGGCCAAGCGCAGGGTTTTGTTTTATATCCGGATGGCAAATCGAACGATACTTGCATTATGTATGACACTCATCCCAAGTTTATCCGTTGCCTTCTCTCTCCATTTTCCTTTTCCTTTTCCTTTTTCTTCTTCTTCTTCTTCTTCTTCTTTCCTTCCCTTCATCGTCCATTATCTCTCCAGTATATCGGGGGCGTTTTGGTGTAAATAAAAGCGCTGATAGATCCCAATTAATCCCAGCATTTAATGCTCGCGTGCCCACAATGTCCTTTCTTCTTTCCCGCCTCAATCCAATTCCTTCCTTTCCTGCTTATACAGGTCCCTACAGTGTCGGCACTCAAGCAGTCGAGATCCCAGTCTCAGACCTACCGACGCATCATCCGCCCCCCGATGCCTCCATAACGACTGTCACCTTCCAGATTTTTTATCCTTGCCAACCTACCAAGCCCAAGCCGGCGTACTGGTTACCGAGCCCGCAAGGGGAATATCTGCGTGCCTATGCTCGATTCTTGAGCGCTGGTCCTAGATTCGCTTCATTCTTATCGTCAGTCGCCCGGTCTCATTGCATTTCCATGGACTAACATCCTCAGGTATCTGCCGATTATTCGCCTTATCTGTCATACTACGATCCCTGCTTCCCAAGACGCCCAATTGCTCCCTCCACCAGCAGGTATAGGAGGACGATGGCCGGTTATGGTTTTTTCACACGGATTGGGAGGAACGAAAAATGCATATAGTCACTTGAGTGGCTCATTGGCGAGTCATGGAATGGTTGTCGTTGCGCCCGAGCACAGGGATGGTAGTGCGCCTATATCTTTCATACATTCTACGGACGGAACCCCAGCAAAAGCCGTGCATTACCGCTCTCTTCCCCACAAGCCGTCGCCGGAACTGGGGGAGAATCGGAACAAGCAGCTCGAAATACGGCTTTGGGAGTTGGGTTTGGTACATGAAGCGCTGCACAAACTTGACAACGGTTCATCACGACTGCACCACTTTGGGGCTCGAACTTCTCAGGGTCCTGACTCTCTAGGCATGTTTGCCTCCGCACTCGATGTCCACACGCCTGGCAAGATCTCCTGGTCCGGCCACTCGTTCGGCGCAGCAACCGTGGTGCAATTTGTCAAATCAGTCTACTACCATGAATTTTACCCATCCAATGGCTATACACCACTCTTCCGTCCGACTCCGGATTCCACACTTGAATCTCAAGTGACACCTTCTACGCCCGTCATCCTGCTAGATCTCTGGACCTTTCCGCTGCTGAGCAGTTCCACATCCTACCTCTGGTCCAAACCGCTTCCTGCTCACAACTCGAGAGACGGGTCACCCCCGCTGGCCATTCTCAGCGAAGCGTTTTTCAAATGGTCCAGCAACCTGCAAGAAACGAGACGCGCCATCTCGTTACCTGCGGGCGAAACCTCCGCACTGGAAGCAACTCCCCACCTCTTCTACCCCGTCTCCTCAGCACATCTCTCGCAGTCAGACTTTGGCCCTTTGTTCCCCTGGATCACGAGGAAGGTTTTCAAGGCGGAGGATCCCGAACGGACGCTGCGTCTCAACGTTCGCGCGATATTGGAGTCGTTGAGGAGGAGCGGTATCAAAGTCGCAGACACTTCTATTTCGGATATGGAGTTGGAGGCTCCTGTTTCGGAGCAGCCGCAAGGGGATGCGAAGTTCCCATTGGCTCAAGACCACCAGATACTGGCGACGGAGGGGTCAGTGAAAGGATGGATAGCCATCCCTCTCAACGACGGAGATGCGAAAGGGCCTACGATAGAAGCCAAGAGTCCTAGCGACGCGGTTGTACAGGGTGAGGTCATGAAGGAGTAGGTGGCATGATTGAGGGAAAGATAGATACCTGCTGTTTCACGCATTTGGGGGCAGACGATTAAGCGAGCACTGTGTATGCATAGCGAGGCGCTCACTTTTAGAGATGTAGAGTTTAGATGGTAGATGGATGTTCAGATGTCATATTGGCAATTTAAGCATTAATCAATCCTGTAGTCAATGCAACCAGTCCCCTATTATCATGTATATATATCCACCCTCCCGACTACTAACACAACCTCACCCAGAGCAGACTTCTCAAGATCCCTTGCAGCTAAACCCGGGGCTGGAACAGTCAGAGAGCATCTACCCCCTTCAACCCCATCTTCACCATAATAACCAACCCGCTCAGCGCCCCCTCCCCCCTAACCTCCGCCTCATAAAGCCCTGAAAACTGCCGACTCGACCACGCCGCCATATCAATCGCAAACGCTTGCACAAAGCTCCACGGCACAGTCATCGTCGCGCTCGAAAACGTCAGCTCAAAGTCCCAATTCGTGTAGACGATCCTCCTGGCCGGCGGCCTGTTGGCCATCTGGCCCGTTTCGATCATGAGGGCTAGGATGTTGTAGAAGTCTTCGAACTGGACGGCGGCGAGGGCGGTGGGGACGAGGGCGACGGTTTGGATGAAGCGAGCGACGTGGAGTTGGGTCGAGAAGGGGTTGACGGGCGAGCGGGGAAGCAGGGAGGAGGGGGTTCTTTTCGCGGGGAGGGAGAGGGCGAGGGCGCTTGGGTCCGCGGGGGACTCCAGGAGCCGCAGGCTGAAGGCGACGGTGATGCCGGAGCCGGGTGCTTCGAAGAAGGCGTCGAAGGTGTTGGCCCAGGAGCGGGTCGCGAGGGCGGAGAACTGTCGACTGGCGAACACGAGCATGGGCCAGGGGATTCGTGCCCCGAGGCAGGAGACGGTCAGCTGGAAGGATCCTTGAGAGACGGTTAGTAATGCTGCTTCTGGCCGGGACGTCCAGGCGCTGGAAGCTTCGGCGGCGATGGCGTCGAAGAAGGCTTTCAGGTGGGGTGCCGAGAGGGAGAGTGGTACGATGGCGCTGTGGATCTTGTAAAAAGCTGGTTGGACCTTGCTACGCTTCTGCAAATGCGTTCTTTTCGCTGCCTGGAATGTCTTTGATTGGGTCAGACTGTGTTGCGACAATGAAAGCTGGTGGTTGCCAATTCGCAGGGTTACCCCAACAGCTAGGTCCGCCGCGGTATTCCGGTATGTTGTATCGTAGGGGCCCTCCCATCCCATCTGTATTGTGCAAAGCATCTTATGCGCAAGGTCTGCTACGACAGACCATGGTATCGGTCCGCCTACCGAATGAAAAGAGAGCTCCAAGTTGCCTTGTTTGATCCAAAATCTAGGCAAAGGGGGTTGTAGCGACCAATGCTCGTTGACTTGTGCTAGAACTGCATAGCAAAATTCGCGGAGTTCTGGGACTGCGTGGTGGATAGGAAAGATGTGCTCGTACGGACGCGCTCTCCATATGTAGAAGTCTTGAGCTCTATGATGCAGCTCGCAAGATCTGCCAGACGAATTGCAAAGTTCCTCGTTGATCTTGAACCCTGTCGATTGGGACTTTGAGCCCTGTAACTGAAGACCTTTCTTGGGGACAAAGTCAAGTTCTCTGACCCTTTGAATGGGGTTTGCACTCAAGATTGAGACCAAGCAGAGGCTGATCACCAATACAATCTTGTAAGATGACATGTAGACGGCCTTCTGCGAGTTTCTGGGTATACCAATGCTGCCGGATGTTGATCCAATTCCCTCTCCCTGGCTGGGAATGTTCGATATCTTGAGACATGATGAACCAAGCACAATAAGTGTATGACACACTATTTGTATGACAGTCCCCGCATGCTCTTCCATGCGTTCCGTTCCACGGTACGATCGACGATAGACTTGTCGATTGGCAATTCTCCATAAAGCTCGCGGTTATGGCACCGCCCGCAGGACCCGCTTTCTGGAAGGCGCACAATTTTAGAACAGTAGGCCATAATAAGCTCCCGTAGGTAGTCCATGGAACAACTAAAAGTGAGGGAAACGTAAGCAGTCGCCGTAGTTTCTGATGGTCTCTTTGGTCGCCTCAATGCATCGTCAGAAGCGAAATTAGCACTCCATCAGAGATCTTCTTCTAGCGTGGGGTGAAGATGGCTGTAGGTCAGCACGTCAGGTACACACCCGCGGGCTCGGACGAACACCTCCGCAAGCGATATAGATGCATGAGTAATGAAGCATTCAGCTTCAGGCGCTTGTGAAAGGCTACTCAGCAGCATTGGGCATGAATTCAAAGTGCATAGACGTAAAACAGGTTCAACATTAAATCACCAATATATACCCGTAGCAAGCCAGGATAGTCGGGCAACACATGAGAACCAATCAAGTGGGGGAAAAGAGTGTTTCTGAAAGAAGATGAGGCTTTTGCTTGAACATTTTGGAACTCTGATCCATCTCAGTCATTTATTTGACCATCAGACTGACCGCTAGAAAGAAATGTACTTCATAGAGCTGATCCCTCTCTGCAGTCCGTTTGTCATTGCCCATTCAGCGTGAGTCTCAAGCCAAGTCTGCTACTTCATTTGACGGCCAAACCGGCCGCTGAAAAGTATTCTCAGGAAATGTCTTTCAACCCCCTTGGAGTTTTTGATTCAACCAGAAAGTTATGACTTCTTTCAGAGTACAATGCTGGGGCCTAAGGATTAAATATCAGACTCTAGCGTGCTGAATTATGCAACTTTCGGCAATACTTGCCGTCAATGTGTCAACAGCCGAGGCTCGGGGGAGTGGTGGGAGCATCGACAACATTGGAATGGGCACATCCATCTCTGTATGCCCAATTGAGAAACTATACAGAGTATAGATCCATTGGAACTTGGAGCATGGCCTTATCAACACCTGCTTCTTCGGCCTCGACGCTTCCCCTCTCGTTCCAACCAAGATAACACATTTGGGTGAAGCGAAAAGAGAGCACCATGGCAGCTCAGTCGACTCTTCGTCATTCGATGCATCCTTTGCTAGCGGTACTTGGACCGTGGGCTCGCCTCTTTCGCTCAAAATACAGCCAGACCTCAAGAGTAACGCGACTTGCGGCCACGCTAGCTTTGCTCATCACCATTGTATCTGGAACTTATGGAGGTCGAATATGGCGGAGACAGGAGTCAAGAAGGAAAGAACAGCTCCAAAGACTCCTCCGGCGGAACTCTGGATTGCGAGGCAAGGATGGATCAAGGACAATAATTGTCCCCTATCGGTCTTCGACAGCGGAGGTCAAGATTTATCCCACCAAACCCATGACTTTCGATGCACATAGACGCCTCTTCCTGAACCCCCCTCGAGCAGCGCGACTTGGGGACGGGCAGGTAGCCGGTCAAGTTCCTCCACCGAACACAAAGCCCGGCCTCAACATTGCCTTCATACACCAGTTTTTGAGTCTTCTAAGTATCATGGTTCCGCACTGGAACAGCAAGGAGTCGGGGCTACTGTTCAGCCAAGGACTTTTTCTTTTACTTCGGACCTACCTCTCGCTAGTGGTGACAAGGCTTGACGGAGAGATAGTAAGGGATCTGGTAGCTGGGAACGGGAGGAGCTTCCTCTGGGGGATTGTTAAGTGGTGCGGTGTTGGTGGTATGTTCTTTTTTGAAAGAGAGAGGCGAGGACATCGACTGATTTTTCCAGGCTTTGCATCATACACCAATGCTGCCATCAAATTCCTCCAAAGCAAAGTCTCCATAGCATTCCGCACGAGACTCACTCGATATATCCACGACCTCTACTTGAATGACAACCTCAACTACTACAAGCTGCTCAATCTCGATGGCGGCATTGGCCAAGGAGCAGACCAGTTCATAACCAATGATCTGACCCTGTTCACTGCTTCGGCCGCCTCCCTTTATTCGTCTCTCGGCAAACCTTTGGTGGACCTTTTCGTCTTCAATTACCAGCTCTTCCGGTCTTTGGGCCCGCTAGCCCTGACAGGTCTTCTAGCTAATTACTTCATCACAGCAACGGCACTCCGTCGACTTTCACCACCGTTTGGAAAGCTGAAGGCGGTGGAAGGACGCAAAGAAGGAGATTTCAGAGGGCTACATGCACGATTGATAGCTAACGCTGAAGAAGTGGCATTCTATGGCGGCGCAGACATGGAGCAGGTATTCCTTGACAAAGGGTACAAGGATCTTAGAGTCTGGATGGAGGGCATCTATCGTCTCAAGATCCGCTACAACATGCTCGAGGACTTTGTCTTGAAATACTCGTGGTCAGCCTTTGGCTATCTCATTACCGCTCTTCCCGTCTTTCTGCCAGAATGGGGCGGTCTAGGCGGCCATTCCGAGCTCTCTCCCACAGGTACCTCCATATCTTCACCTCCCACAAACCGCTCTCATGGCCGTATGCAACAATTCATCACCAATAAGCGCCTCATGCTCTCACTCGCCGACGCTGGTGGCCGCATGATGTACAGTATCAAAGATCTTTCCGAGTTGGCAGGCTACACATCCCGCGTCTATACCCTCATTTCCACCCTCCACCGCGTCCACGCGTCGGCTTACTACCCTCCTCGCGGCATATCTCCAGAGCCGTACTCCCTTTTCGACATCCTTGGCACTCTGCACCGTGGCTATGACGGCGTACGTCTCGAAAATGTCCCACTGGTCGCTCCAGCCATTTATCCTCTTCCAGGCGACCCACTCATCCCCTCCCTCTCCTTCACCATCACTCCAGGCGCCCACGTTCTAATCTCTGGTCCAAACGGCGCCGGAAAATCATCTATCGCTCGCGTCCTAGGTGGTCTCTGGCCTGTCTACCGCGGTCTAGTGTCACGGCCCCGTAGTACGGGTACAGATGGCATTATGTTCCTCCCGCAACGGCCATACCTCGCCAGCGGTACCCTAAGGGACCAAGTCATATATCCGCACTCTGAAATCGATATGCGAGACTCAGGGCGCAAAGACCACGAACTCTTGCGCATTCTCGAGGACGTACGACTAGGCTACCTGCTCGATCGGGAAGGCGGGTGGGATGTAAGAAAGGAGTGGAAAGACGTCCTCTCGGGTGGCGAAAAGCAGCGAATGGCGTTTGCAAGATTGATGTATCATGAGCCGCGCTACGCAGTCATTGACGAGGGCACTTCAGCCGTATCCTCGGACGTCGAAGGCCTGCTCTACGAGCGATGCAAGGAACGAGGCATCACGTTACTGACCATCAGTACGAGAGTGAGCCTGAAACGGTATCACGAGTGGAACTTGGATCTTGGCCAGGGCGAAGAAGGCGAGGAGTGGACATTTGATCGGATTGGCACGGAAGAGGATAAGGAAGGTGTGGAGCGGGAACTTGAGTCCTTGAGGGAGAGGCTGGCGAAGGTGGAGGGCTGGCGGAAACGTAGGGAGGAGATTGAGATGGAGCTGGGGAAGGTGTGGGTTGCTGCGGATGAAGGCGTGGAGGGAGGGGAGGAGTTACCGCCGCCTGAGTATGTAGAGGAGGAAGGGAACGATGCGTCATTGTCGTCATAGGCACGATCATGGGAACGCGATTTTGGGAAATGTCATTCAATTCATCTACCTGTGAGATTATTGACTGCTTCTCCCTTCCTGTCCGCCAAGCAAAGAACGGAGCCTAAGGCCCAAAGAAACTCGCCATCACAAAAGAATCGGCTAATGCTGAAAAAAGACGACGACGGCGACGACAACGGCGGCGATGGAGACGAGAAGCAGCATGACAGTGAGACGACGTCCCTGAGCCCGCGTAACCAAAGCCGGCGGCGCCGGATCCAGCCTCACCACCTGGCTCCCCGCAGCAATCGGCCACTTCCTGCACACTTTGCACGGGCAAGGTCTTAGCTGCGGCGCGACCTGCTGCTGCTGCTGCTGCTGCAGGACATCCACATGTGCCACAAACTGTTTGAACGAGTCAAACTTCTTCCCGCTGGGATGGCCGAAGATGTACCAGTCAATCTTCGGTCGCTGTGGGGGTTATTTGTCAATATGCGAGCCACTTAAGGAGGGATGAGGGATGACGAACTGTTGCGGCTGGATTGTGCCCTCCGCGCTGGCAGGGCCAGACGCTGTAGCCGTCGGGCATCTTGGTGTATGTGGTGCCTGGTGAGGGGCAGGGTTAGCTGGATGTGCTTGCGGTGTGTTGGGAGAGGAGGAAACGCGCATAGCTTGGAGACGAAGAAAGGCAGCAACATTACAGGACGATGGTGTTAGAGTGCTCGACGGGAAAAATTGACAGTGTATGCATTCTTTCGTGATGGCAGGTATCGTGAAACAGCACGTCTCTCCGACTTACCCTTCTCGACCTCGAAGCTGTGCCTCCTCGCCATCTCAGATGCAAAAATTTCCAAAGCTCTTTGGCTAAGACCATAGTCATCTGCGGTCTTATAATTTTTGGCTATCTCCTCGGCGTTTGGCACGTGGGTCGAGTCGCCATCTGTGAACAACAGGGTAAAATGAGGGGCCTGCGCCATATTTTCTCGTGGTGGATGTGGAAAGGACTTTGTTTATGTGGTATTGACTTCGTTGTCTTCTCTCTGTTTCAGAGAAACAGCAAGCAAGGAATGTCTCGATGGATGGTCGAGGGTAGGATTTGCAATGAAGTGTGGGTGGTGAAAAATATTCAGAGAGAAGCAACACCACGTCTTTTGTGGGAGCTAAGGAACACATACTAATAAATTACTGGGACTAATCCCTAGGCTTCTCGGCGTAGATCCCTAAGCTTCTCGGCGTAGATCTAGTGGTGAGATTGTCATGCGTTGTTCATGGCTGCCCTTCAGCCGAAGCGGCTGGGCCTCCAGAAAAAGACAGCTTTGTCAGAGATAGGACAATCCATACTCGGACCGGACAATGTAAGGGTCAAATGCTATTTGCCCAGGGTGTGGTCATGATAAGAAGCTAATGCAGGAATTATAGAAGACTCTATTCATCACCAGGCCGTGGATAATATATATGTAGCGAAGATGCGGCCAAAGCAGAGGTACTCAGAGCTCAGGCTCCACAGCAACGTTATATATTTTTACAGAACAGGGGGGATCATTGAGTCTCTGTTAGAGGAGATGATGTGCCACAGTGGGAAGGATTGGTAAATTAGACATGCAACGCCATATCACTCAACTGAAGCAGCTCATAGTTTGAGGAGCAGCCTGCAGAAGCTGAAAAGTCAGAGCAAGCAGAATGCAGTTATCATGATATGTCAAAAGACTGCAAAGCCTAACCATTGAGTGTAATTGAATCGTTCTAGAGGGTGCCTAGACATGCGAGGTAATGGTCCCAATTTGGTCTATTTGCCACACTGTGAGCTCAAAAAGCTGTCTCTCGAGTCGAGAAGCCAGCTATCAGAATAAGGGACTTCCTATGCGATTGCTTTGGTCAATATAGACCGAGGGAAAAGCAATAGAGCTCGTATATGAGGGATAGAATGGTCAAGATGGAGTGAGGTCTCCAATCACTAACGTAGTTGCGCTAAAGACGGGGAACTAAGGTAGCCAAGAAGAGAAGCGAGCGAATGAGATGACTGATGTGCGAAGTCACCATACCTTATTCATCTTTTCAATATATTCATGCCCCTTATATCACATCCAATTTATCTTTCGAGACCTGTGAAGTGTAGTGGTAGAGAAGAGAAGAGACTCCGGTACTGCTGGAACATGGGTGACGACAGTTTCAGAATACATCACTCTCCAGATTGCTTAGCAAACCGGCACCATGAAACATGCCAACTTGATCACCACTTCATCACTATCTCTCCCAGCAGATTCATACATCTACAAAATCCAACACGTGAATGGTCATCTCGCAGCAATCTCATCAGACGACTCCCTCCGTCTAATTGATCTTAAAACGCTGCGAGAAATCGCTGGCGGAGTCCTAAAAAATGTGCACGACGGCGTAACCTGCTTGCAAGCGGTGGACCATGATCCCAACAGTCTGTTGACAGCAGGCCGAGATGCCCTGGTGCGGCAATACGACCTGCGAGTTGGGCAGAAGACCATGCAATTGAGCGACGGTCAGCAAGCGCAGCGAAACCATGACTACATGCATAGAGATTGACGAGCTTCGTAGATAGTAATGCTCCATACCTGTCACTAGCTGCCCGCGGCACGAACATCGCCGCTGCTACAGAGCTAAGTCATTCTCAAGCAGCCGTACTAATATGGTCTCACACCTCCTTGAATCCCCAAAGTAATCCACAGACACACTTATCACCACCACAGGGACCAACGCTCTCCGCGCACACCACTACAAACCTACACCGAAAGCCACAACGACGACATAACAGACCTGCAATTCCACCCCACTCAGCCCCAACGTCTCCTCTCCGGCAGCACCGACGGCCTCGTCAACATCTACGACACCTCCATCACAGACGAGGACGACGCTCTCCTCCAAGTGCAAAACCATGGCAGCTCTATCAACCACGCTGGATTCCTGTCTAACTCTAACTTTTTCGCCCTGAGCCACGACGAGACATTCTCCGTATACCATCTCAACGAACACGAAGATTCGACCGACGAGCCCTCTCCGACCGTATTCGGGGATCTAAGACCAAAGCTCGATTGCGAATACATTGTCGATATCATTCCCTCCGGCAGCGGCAGCGTCGAAGCGATCGTCGGCGCTGGATCACACAGGTCAGCATCCTCGGTATTCTCGCGCGCGCTTCCTGCATTGGAACTCTGACATATTGCTCTGATTAGCAAGCAGCATTTAGACCTCATACCTCTCCGGCTGAGCAATGACTGGTTATTCGATCCCGGCCAAACCATCCGCCTTTCAGGTGTGCATGGAGAGGAGATCGTCCGGTCCATCCATGTCAGCAACGAGGTGAGTGTTTACGTGAGTGGATACTCGCAGATTTAGACTAATTGACCGTCCAAATAGGATGGTACTGTATTCACCGCAGGCGAGGACGGTCTCGTAAAAGTATGGCTGACGTCCGTGGATATAGGAGATGTAGGGCAGGAGCGAGCGGAAGCAGAGAGGCCGAGGAAGAAGAAGAAGAAGAAAAAGAGTATAGCTAATGGTGGGAGCGAGTCAGGTAGATTTAAACCTTATTGACACGACATCACTGCGCTTTGGCGGGAAAGATACCCAGGAATGACATATCTAATCAAATAGGGCGTTCCACAAATATGCTGTAGCCAACGTATAAAGCCTCACTAACACCCATAAGAGATGCAAAGAGGATCCCACCCTTGCGTAGTTCAACACGGTTGCCCCGACGCCTTGCTATCGCTTTGCCCCAACTCCTCGCTCAAAAAGTGCATCAAAGGAGAGAAAGATCGTTGTATCCCATACAGTCCAGCGCATGGCCACTTACCAGAGCTATCGGAAACCAGGGAAGACAGCGCCAAAAGCTCTTCGCCCTAGACGTCGCTATTAGCAGTCGCTTCAAGGCCATGAAACAATGTCTACAAAGGGGAGACTTACATGCCGGCATACGTGCCTGTCTCTCCGCTTCCGCCTCCTCTAACGTCGGCTGGCTCCCCACCAAGGTACTCATCCTCCTCCTCATCCATTCTCTCCTCAAATTAGTATCAGCCGGCGGTCTGGTCTGCAATGCCGATGCCTCGGGATTTGAAGCGACAACTGGACTCGACAACGCCCCGCTCCCGACCTCGCCCATCTCGATCTGGCTCGTTGTTGGTGCTGCACTTGGCGCACTGAAGGTCCTCCTGTCCCTACCGCATACCCTCCTCAGATTGGTGAAGCGCCCAATACTCTCCCCTGCCTGGGTCTCAACCCTTCCAGTCTGTGCTCGCCTCATCTCGCGTGCTTGTCTTATCGTTCTAGCACGACGCTCATGCCGCACCATTGCGTTGGTGACCGGCTCGTATATGTGAGATTCTTGCTCTTGAGGGATAACCTTTGCCTTACACATAGGGCAGAGGGAGCTGTTATCCAGCAGAAAAGTATCGATACAAGCAGGATGGAAGATGTGGTGACACGGGAGCGAGCGAACTGTGGTTACGCGTGGGATGAAGTCCTCGAGGCAGAAGATACATGTATCTTGCTCAAAAAAAGTATGATTTGGTTTGAGAGACGCTGGCACGGCTGATGTTGAGGGTGCTTGTGAAATAGGATCCACAACTTCATCCGGGTGACTTGATTTACTCTCATTGCGGACGTAGATGAAAGTAGGGAGATTGTTGAGGGCTTCTTGAGGCACACGCTGGCGCCTTCCAAGGCTTTCGAGGTCAACCTCTCCGCTTTGGATGCGGCGTTCAAGAGCGCGACGATTGCGTCGTTGGTAGTAATGCATTGAGAGAGATGTTAGGCCAATGATGAGGAGGACTATGGCGAGTACAATCAGCAGAAATGCCCACAATGTGGGCAGATTGCTGCCGCCATTTAATCCGAGGGTCGTGTAGAGCCGAACATAATCTCTAGGATCCATCTGCTCCTGCGTGAGGATATCTAGCGCTTTGGGACTTGATGTATTACCGGAATACTGCGCGAGCTGCTGCATAATAATTGATCCATCGACGCCTGGTATAGCATAAACAGGGTATTTGTTCTCTGACTTCCATTTTCCTCCATCATTCAGATCCCATAGCTCATCTGATACCGGTGGAGGCGTACCAGTGCTATTGTTTGGGGTATAGAATATGAGCCCGTCGAGGCCTGGCACCCCACGGGCTGCGCCAAGGTAAGATTTTGTACAGACGGCAGAAAACCACGGAGCAAAACCTAAGTACAAGTACTGCACAGCCGGCAAGTCGCCTAGTCTAGTGACATTACTGGGAACGTATTGCGTAGTAGCATTGAAGCAAGGATCGGACGGATCCAGATCAGGCACAAACAACAGCCCTTCGACATCTCCCCCGGCCTGATTGGTGGATAGTGTTCGAACGTGGTCATCGTTGAAAAGCTCGAAGGAAATGCTGGCCTAGCAAAGGTGGGTTCAGTTGATTGAAAGGGTAGGAATGGTGGGGGAAACGAACATTGATCCGTGCTCTTTGGGCCTCGAATTGATTCAGAGTGGGATCGCTAAAGGCAAGAACGAATGTATCAACTGATTGAGCGGCTATGTCGTCTTAGCAATCCTCTTCAGGGTGTAAATGTGTGGAAGGTATACCCATAGCAAGACATTCAGCTTGAATGGCTCTTTGGTACGTCAGACACTCATACTCATGGCAAAGGGAGAGAAACAAGGAGCGGTAGGGGCTTTAGGATAAGATGAAAAAGCAAAGGATGATTATATGAATATACGACGAATACCAATCAACGAAAGGAAGCAATGTTGAAACTTGAATGCTCCAAGAATGAAATAAAAACGAGAGAAGGCGCGCGTTTAGTTTATAAAGCTTCCGTTTGCACTTTGGTGGTCGGGGTTAATAATAAGTCCTTGGCTTCTTTCTTGGCCCTTGGCCTAAGGTACTCTAGAGTAAATTCCATGGCGGTCGAGGGGTGGTGGCGGTGTAGTCGATGGTCCACTCGGAGCGCCAAGCTTGTCACTTTGCCGAGTACTCTAGTGCCTCTGAGCCTCTCTCCATTGCTATTCAATAATTCACTGCCCACCGGTCTCAACTCGACATTCTCACTTTCGCTGTTAGTCAGTCAGTCAGTCAGTCGCTCGCTCACTCACTCACTCACTCACTCATCCACTTACTTTCCTTGCTTGCAGAGTCCGCGTCTCTCAGCCAAAGGCTAAGGAGTTGCAGGACCATGCCATCAGCTTGATATCTGATAGCGGCTGGCTTTATTCAAGAAATTTCTCAGCTATAGACCGTCTTAAAGCGCATCTGGAAGCGTGTCTCGCAAATTACTCCCCTTAACGCCCAACATGCCTCCACTGGTAGCGAAGAGCAAACCCAAAGGCCGCGAAGGGAGGCAGTCTCGGAGTCGCAATTCAACCCCAAGCTCCTCGGTCAGCGGACCCATAGCGCCTTCGCATACAGCCTTTCTTGATATCCTCATCGGAAACCTCATGGTCCCCACGAATATCAGCTACGATGATATTCTCGAGCGTCATGGAGGCGCTGGAGGTATACCAGATCCAAGCCATTTGACCATTATGGCTAAGGATTTGAAACAATTGAGCGAACTGGCATCTGCACGAAGCGATACCTGTAACGCTGGCATGCGTGCACTGTCCGAGAAACGGAAAGAAGCATTAGAAGAGGAAAGGCAGCGAGAACAAGAGGCACGTGCACGCGAAGCTGAAGAAAGGGAAACACTGACGACGCTGAAAAAAGAAGCCGAAGACGAAGACGACGAGCTTAGGGGGAGAAAGGGCGGGAAGCTAAAGAAGAAGAAGGAACGAAGTATTGTCAGAGAAGAAAGACCATTGGCCCATGGGGCACATGGTCTGGCAAGACAAGATGGGTTGGACCTGCCACTCAAGGGTACGTTTCCCAATTCGCTGGAACAACACACATCAATATGTTGTACATAACACTTGCGTCCTTAATATACATCATATATTCATTTTTTTTGGAGGGAAGTTTTGTAAAGGAGAGTTTCGAACTGCTTTGTTTGAGATTTTCCATACGTTCTGGCATTCCCAAGGGCGAGGTTCTCGGTCTTTCTACTAGGGAAGCACAGCTACATTGCCGAAATGTGGTTCTTGCCTGGGAAGGGGGGACAGAAGATCCCAAGCCCTAGACTTCTTAGGTGGATACGAGACGCTGACCTTCATAAAGCTTCCCCAAGCCAGGCTCCCAAGGACACACCCTCTCCTCGCAAGAGGAAGGTTGATGCAGTCTCTGGAAGTTCGTCATCGTTGTCTGAAGCTTCACCGCTTGCATCGCCAACGACAGCTCCTCCGCCATTGGAACCAGGGTCTACTCGACCATCTCCATCGCCGAGTACTTCCTCTGATGGGACACATCAGCCTCCACCTGCAGCAAGTATAGCACAGTATCAGACCTTTGGGCCCAATCCTCTCACGTTTGATGATCCCACTGTCTACGAGATCCGACCCGTCACCGATGACATGACCGACGAAGAAAAGAAAGAGATATACTGCGTGGCATCATTCCCCCACGATGAT
The DNA here is from genome assembly GCA_018257885.1 of Parmelia sp. 050094. NCBI lineage: Eukaryota > Fungi > Ascomycota > Lecanoromycetes > Lecanorales > Parmeliaceae > Parmelia > Parmelia sp. 050094. Next base: position 34,718 of record JAEUBB010000373.1, read on the forward strand.
CTGCACGATCTTATCGCCGTTCCTCGGGGCGGCATGGATAAGGATTTCAGCAATGCAGTCAAACCGAGTAATCAAGTCGCTGCGCATACGTTTACGGGCTACCTTGACAATTATCTGAGACCATTAAAGGAGGAAGATATTGGTTTTCTTAATGAACGAGTAAGTCCATGCGAGAATGCAGACCCAATTCAAGCTGAAAGATGTAGGGTGATCGGGTAGCTCCATTCAGCATGCCTCGCAGAGGCAAGCGTCATTACACTGAAGTGTGGGCCGAGGAAGATGGCTCGCTGTCGCGGGAGACGCCAGAACATGATAGACTGCCACCCAATCAGCCTCGGGGCAATATCGATCAAATGGACGATGAGCTTGCGGAGACGGACCAGATATCCGGCGGCCCATTACTCAACCGCCTTCTCTCCACACTGCGTTTCGAGCATCGCACTCCACCGACAGAGGACAAGTCACAGCCAAATGGACTTCCCAATGGTATAGGAGAATCCACCCTTACCAATGGCGACCTCCCCAATGGCACCGCCCAAGATTCAGGACCTACCGAAGACGCCAATAGCAAATCTCAGACCATCCCACCCGCCACCGCCCTCCCATCGTTCGACCGTCCGCCAGCCGGCGCCCAGAACCTCTCACACGCCCAGATCGACGAAAGGCTCAAAGCCGAACTGCGCCATATCGGCTTCCTTTCCCCAGACAGCGAGCCCGACTATGACGCTCATTGCGACGATGAAATTGCAGAGCGCTTGCGTTACCTACAGGGGTTACTGCGAGAAGTAAGCGTTGTCAACGGAGCAAGGAAACAGAGAGTCCTAGATCTGGCGCGGGAACAAATGGCGTATCAGGAATTCGCAACCATCCTCGAAGATCTGGACAGCCAGGTACAACAAGCGTATTTGAAACGTACGCGTACGTTGGGCAAAACGAAGAAGAACACCAAGAGGCCCGGAGGTGCGGGCGGTGGCAGTCATCCGATCCAAGGCGGCGTGTCGACTGCAAATGGTGGCGTGGGCGGGATCAGTAAGCCAGGCATTGGCGATGTGGCGAGGCAGTTGATGAACAGGAGGGCGAAATGGCAGGCGCAAATTGGGCCGGTGTTTCCGCCTGATATCAGGAGGGTCAGGGGACCAGGGGAGGGGATCTTCACGGACGCGGTCATGGAACCTTTGATGAGGCAGGAGAGGGAGAGGTGGGAGGAAAGTGAGGAGTAGAGCGTGCTTGGAGAGGTTATGTCGGGCGATGTTATGGATAGATACCCTGGGGGCTTTCTTTTTTTGGTCTTGTTGGTATCGCGTTACGTACATATGGACTTCATACGTTGAGCATGAAAGATGCCAATATCTGGCAAAGTAAATACAATTCCTATTCCATTCATACAGCAGCCAATATCACCGACATATAATCTGCACATCCCCCCAAGCCTTCAACCTCGCCGTCAACTCCTTCTCACTAATCATCAGATCCGTACAAATCTCATCAAAACAATGTGTGCCATCGAGATATGCCCCCAAATCCTCACTTCCGGCCTCCCCTCCCCCCTTCTCCCCCTCCCTCTCCTCCTTCTCCCTCTTCTTCCTCTGCCCCTCGTCCCTCAGCCTCGACCGGCTGAAATTCGCCCTCGTCAACCTCTTCGAGCTGCCGGACCTGTGCACCGAAGCCCCCACCGCGTACCTGTGCACCCGGTACAGGAACCCCTTGATGACGCCGAACGTGACGAAGCGCCGGACGTCCATCCGGGCCGCCGCGTCCGCGTGCTCCATGCACCAGCTTTTGACGCTGAGGCCCTGGCGCAGCGACAGGTAGAGCTCGGCGAGCTGGGTGCCGGTGAGCGGCCTCTTGCTGTTGTTGCTGTCCCCGTCGCCTCCTTTTTCCGCGCCGCCGCTCAGAGCGACATATCTCGCGCACTCGAGCTGCACGTCTGCGCTCTCGACAAAGGCGGCCAGCTCGGCCGTCGGGGCGTAGATGGCGCCGAAGCTGAAGATGTCGAGCAGGAGGACGCAGCCGTAGTAGAGCAGGTGGCGGATGGCCTTGCGGACGAGCTTGACGTCGGCGTCGGCGAGCAGGGCGATCTGCTTGACGCTGTTGACGCCGTCGATCCAGGGGAGGAGGCGCAGCATGGTGAGGTCCCAGTTTTGGTCGACGAGGTCGTCAAGGCGGACGGTGGCGAGGGGGACGTGGTGGGCGTAGAGGGGTGGAGGGGGCGGGTAGGTGGGGAAGAGTTTGATGTTGAGGGTGTTGGAGGCGTCGATGGGGATCATGGCCTCGGAGTAGTTGTTGAGGTCCTCGAGGAGGATCTCGCAG
>JAEUBB010000374.1:0-37025 GCA_018257885.1 Parmelia sp. 050094
CACCCTCCCCTCCCCCACAAACATATCCTCCACCTGCCGCGCCCTCCTCGCTTCCGTCCAGACCCGCCAACAAGAGGCGCTCCAGGAGATATCGGCATGGGAAGCGGAGATCCGGGAGAGGGAGTTGGCGGAGAAGAGGCGGGTGGCGCCGGGGTGGCTGGATAGGGAGGAGAAGATTTTGGAGCCGGAGAGGGAGGGGGAGAAGGGAGGGGAGGTAGAGGTGGAGGATAAGGCGGGGGATGAGCTGGATAGGGCGTTTGGGGGGATGGGGTTGCGGGATGGGTGAGAGAGGGGAGAGGTCGGCTATTGATAGTGTACGGGGTATTCGGATCATAGAGATCTCGAGTCGAGGTACAAGGTGCTGGATGTTTGCGGGGTAACGAAGCGAGTGCGAGGATTGTGAGGGTCTGTCAAAAGATAGCAACGAGGCAAGGCCGCAGGAGACGAGACAATCTGCCCACGACACGAGAGTACGAGAGAATCCCGGATTTGGAACGGGGCCAGAAGGTTAGCTATGGTCCGTGTGGTATTGGACGGCTATCTACAGATGGGAATCCCGCCCACTCGAAGCGCCATATGCTGGGTATCTCGATTCACAGTCTCTGCTCTCACATCGGTGACGGTCCCAGCCTGAACACCATATATAGTGGAATAGGACCACGTTCCCAGCGTGAAATTTAGTCTTTTGGCATGATGGCCAGCGGGGCCTCCGGGAAAACCTATTCCCCCGGGTCACTCCGAGTATCCATTATCCCCAAATCGCATCCTTTCCCCTTCCTGCACCTCCAATGGCCGGCGGCGTCATGAGCACGTAGTTCCAACTCTCGACGCCATCCACAAAGAGCCTGAACCGCAGCAGACCTTGCTCCCCACCGACCACTTCCTCTAGCTCCACGGCTCCAAACTTGCTGTTTCCATCCGGTGCGTACTTGATACACACTTCTTCTACATCGTCCTCGCCCGGCACTTCCCAATAACTTCTTACGGGCAGGTAGAACATACTCAATGGACTCGTGCTGAACTCATGTACCGTAGCGCTTAGCGGCCATTTACCGTCTTTTGGCGGCGGAAAAGCGGTGGCTGCAAACTCGTGGCGATCGCCGCTGAGGACTACGACCCCAACGCCATCGCCGCGGAGACTGACGTCCCACATCGCTTCGAGGATGATTCGACGCTCATCGAGGTAGTTTGCCCATGTGTCTGCGGAATTGAGACGCCAGTTCCGTGTGAATGGGATAGATGAGATGACGAATTTCCATCTGACCCCCATTGTTTCATCGCGTTTGAGAAAGTTTAGGAGGGAAGATAGCTGGGTAGCGCCCAGCATGGTTTTATTAGGAGAGGGAGCCAGCCCTGAGTATTCGGGGGAGCGATGGCGGCGGGTGTCCATTAGGAAGAAGGACGCTGGACCTTGGCTAAATTGAAAGTAAGAAGCATTGGGAAGAACGGGAGGCGGGTTAAGAGACGCTTGGTAAATATTCCATGGGTCTATTGCCGCTGGATACGGATCAGCCGTTTGCTTATCCCAATCGTTGGCAATCTCGTGGTCGTCAATAACGTGCAACCATGGCAAAGAGTCTGAAACAGCGGGCCACTCAGGAGAGGAGTAGACTTGGCGATACTCTCGCCGATAGGTTTCTGCATCGCTACCGAACCGACGAGGGACATCTATATATATAAAATCGCCCAGAAACAGCATGAATGATGCTCTCAGTTCAGGGACCCACTTTGCCAAATGCTTTAAGCCCGGAATGGTCAGTGGGTGAGAAAATGGATTATAGGGAAATCGTGGCTTGATACAGCTAGATGTAAGAAAGGTGAATTTCCCTCTGTCAGGCACCATTCGTCCAACAGGAGGAGCAGTAGTGAAGAAGCCAGTGTGATTGTTTGACACTGCGTATTGATAAGTAGTTGAAGGCCGGAGGTTGTTGAGAGTCAAAGTAGTTGTGTAGTCCGTATCCTTGGACAGCCAGTAAGCCTGTCCTGCAGCCTTCCACGCATCGTCCTGTTCCGGCCCTGGTCCCCCTCTGTAGGAGAAGTAGATGGGCAATCGGGTAGTATTTGGTTCTCGAACTAGGATCTTGGCGCTGGTATCAGACACGAAGCCGAGTCTTGCGAAAGAGAGATCATGGCTCTGGTAGAGCATCGGCCCACGATATACCATATCTACCACGCCTAATACCAGCAAGATGTTGATACCAAGAGTGGCAAAACTCCATAGATTACTCTTCGGGCTAGGGAGACCCAGCAGCAGTGTTCGTAAAACATGAGGTCCATTCTCCATCCATTTCAGTTGTGGGTCGTTGCTCTTGTAGATTCTCCCATTGATTTTGACCTCAACCGTAGTCACCGACTTGCTCTTATTGCCAGCATCATTCAAACAGACTGGCTGCAGCTCGCGTTTCTCATCCTCCACTAATCCCCTCTCCGCTCCGGCGGGGTATTTATTAAGGATCGGAGCAACCATGAACGAAGCGATGTAGGTCAGTGCTGCCGTGTAGATGATAGGAGGAATCTGGTGTGCGGGAATCTGTTAATCATGCATTAGCTGACGGAGCAGTCCTCATAATCGAGTATGGATACTTACCCATCTGAAGAAGACGTAGGCAAGAACACGGATAGCGGTTGAGCTGAGAGCAGCAGCGACAGCGGCGTAGGAGATCATACTGTGCGAGGGTCGACGATCCGATTTTCACGGCCGTCAATAGTTGTCACGATCTCATGACGATTGTGTAATGTCAAGACATTTGTTGGTGGGAAAAATCATGGAGTCAAGGTGAGGCAGGATTTGAAAGTATAAATATTTGGTATAAAAGTCGTCATCCTGCACCGCAGCCAATGCAAGCTAACATGAATTAGACTCATACTAAGGTATATGGTCTGATCAAAATCTCCATGAGATCACGAAGACAGAATGGATGGTAGCCAAAGACAACAGAATCTACGTTACAGCTATGGTCATGGGTTTCAGGGTATCAGCTCGAGGAGCACCCAACAATTCGACCAATGCACAAACACAAACACCATCACTGCTACTTCTTCTGCGCCCCCGTCCACGCCTCATGCAACTTCTTTTGCCTTTCCCAGTCCTTCTGCAGCTTCTTTCTCCTACTTTTGGTAATCTCCTCCCCCTCTTTATCCTTCGTCGGCAGCCCATCATCATCCCAGGCGCTGAATTCAGGAGTTTGGAACATCTCTTTATGGTTCAAGCGGCCCTTCTCCGCCTTTACAGCTGCGTCCTTCTCTCGCTTCACCCTGTCCTCCTGCTTCTTCAGGTCTCTCGCTTGCTCCTGCTCCTTTGTCGCTCGTAGCTCCCTAGTGACCAGTCTGATCAAGGCTGGCTTGTTGCCTTCGCGATCTTCTAGATATACATCATTATTCCAAAGGTCAACGTTTCTAATTCTGTCGCACAATTGGAGAACATCTTTGGATAGATCTTTGGAGCTTTTGCTGGCATCTAGACCGTCCATGTCTCGATTGACCTTGTTCAGGACTTCTACAAAAGACGCCCGAGTCCTGGTCTGCGCCTCCGATAACGTTGGAGGAGGAGCAGGGATGGGAATCGGAGTCAAATCGTCTTTGACAACCGTATCTGCTTTTGCTTTTCTTCTGAGAGAATCACGCTTTTGCGAAAGACTCATCAGTATTGTCTGCGCACCTTCGGGTACGTCAATTCCAGACCAACCAATTGTGGTGGTCATTTCAGGGGTAGCGGTTCCGTTAAGGCCAAACAAGTTCACCATTTCAGTCACCCATACTGCGATCGCTTTTGTCGTGGCTAGGGATATGGTCGATGGATTTACCGTATTGTATATTGTGATCAATTTAGAGATCTTCTCCATTACCGTAGGCGTGTCGAAAGAATCGCAAAGTGCTTCGTAAGTCTCCTGCTTCGTTTTCTCGAGCTCGCCAGCAAGATCATGTTTGCTGTCCGCCAAACCGACATGATCAGAGTCTCCCAAAGCAGCCTTAGCATTGATGAAGAAATTCTGAGGCAGGTCAGTCTGTTAAATCAGTCAAGGTGGGAATGCCAACATTCAACTTGTCTTCCCAAGATGAGCCCTTTTCTTTCGATCCCTCATTTATTTCGATACCATCGCTCCAACTATGCATCAAGAACACTATTCGCAGCCCTCGAGGAGTCCAATCCCCGCTATCAAGTGCCTGCCTTATGGTGGTGAAATTCTTGAGAGATTTCTGGATATTCTGGAGTTAGCTTTGGGATTCAGAAAAGTAGACTTCAAAACCACCCACACTCATCTTAGCACCACTAATTGACCTGAGATTTGTATCAATTAGCTCTGAATTTCCGTGAAGAGACGGCTGATCCTACAGATGGCCACTGTGCAAGCTAGTAGAAGTTACAGAGTTAGCGTTATTTGACCGAGTTTTATGTCAACGAATAACAGAATTCATGCCGCAAATACGTACAAGTATTGGACCCATTGCTGGTGATGTTTCTCGCCACAATTGAAGTATGCCTCGCTTTCTAAATAACTCCGGAGTTAGCATACTTCTGGGAGTTTGTAATTGCCGTCGTAGATCGGGCTCTGCAACAAAATTGTAACTCGAATAGGAAAGTTTCTTAGGTAAATGACTCACGTGCTATTTCGTTATCATGGTGTGGAAATGAAAGGTCGATTCCGCCGGAATGGATATCTATCCTATCACCTAGCTTGTCGACGGCCATTGCTGAACATTCGATATGCTATACAGTTGCGATGAGCCCAAAATAACTTGGTGAACACGAAGAGAAAGGAAACCTGTGAGTACATACCCATCCTGGTCTGCCTTTACCCCATGGACTGTCCCAGCTCGGTTCACCAGGCTTGGACGCCTTCCACAGAGCAAAGTCTCTGCAGCAATTTCATAATCAGCATTCCTCTTCTTAGGCAATACCTTGGATTTGAAAGCATGCTTGGGGAGCGGGACATGAATCCCTGTCCTTGGACATTTTTCGGGGTCAAGGTAAGGTGGAGGGGCAACAATGAAATCAGTGACAAAGCTTACGCCGGTGATCGTTTCTCCAGCGCGGTTTCTGTTAACGAACCCTCTCCCTCTGCTATGAGCTTAATATCCTGTCGACTCCATGGCTCAAGTCGCTGAATGAAATCAAAGTCAGCTGATCTCGTTGGAGCAAAGAACGATCGATGGCTTGAACTCACTGCATAGGTATTTCCAGCAGCTTCAAAAGCTTTGATGTCAAAGTAGACGGAGCCCCCTAGACAATACGCAAATCCATTTCGCTGAATCACCTGGACAAAGCTCACACTGGCACATATTGGAGTCAGCAATTGCATCCTTAAACAAACGTCTGAGAATGAGACTTTGAAGAAAAAAATCGATAGCAAAAGAAGTAGATTGCTCCTGTAACATGTCTCGCGGCTTCCGAAGCGATTACATAATGAAAGAATTGATTTCCACTCTAGGAAAGTGTCTTACATTTGAGTAGCATATTCACTGACACGAGTGACTATGTCTGGAGCTAAACAATTCAAGTTTTCCATGTCCTGTTCAAAGCGTTTTTCGAAATTTTTCGTTAACTCCAAAAATATGGATTTTTCGGCCACGGATGCCCCAAACTTTTGATCAAGCCAAGGCATGACAACGTCGTCAAGATGTTCCTCTGACACAATTTTCCCCTTCTCGAGACTAGATATTGCAGTTGCTGCCCCACGAGCGGTTTTGATGTGCATTTTGACTTTGGCCTCCTTATCTCCGGGAACGGTGCCTGGATCCAGAGGATACCCTGATAGCACGGCAGAGTAGCGGTTTGTAATCTCTGACTCGACATTTTCAGGAGATGTGTTCCCCGGTATTCTGGGTAGGTTCTTGGTTAGATAAGCCTCTAGGGCTGCGAGTCTGGTCTCGGCGACATCTAAAGTTGCATCTAATCGTTTCTGTTTATAAAGACCGAGCAGGTGTTGTTGTCGGGCTCGTACTATGAAAGAATCAGGGGTCAGTTCTCCTCCGCACAGGCCGAGTCGCGAGCGAGATGGCCAAAAAAAACCCCCCATAATTTCTTGTTCCCCGAGACAAGTCCTACGCCTTGGGTAGTCAAACGAACTGCTTTCAAGCTTGCGTACCTATTATCTTGTCGTCTACATCGGTGTAATTCATCTGGAACTTGACATTGAACTTGAAGTAGTCCCGCAGTATTCTGCGGATAATATCTGTGGACATATAATTTCTGCAAAAGATGAGACACTTATGTTTGGAAAAGGAAAGATCAGCAAATTACCTGGCATGGCCTATATGAGCATCGGCATATCTGACTCCGTCAGAATGGAACCTTTTATGAAGAACGATATATCGCTCACGTTGTTGGTCCACAATTGTACCATGAAACGGTTTTTGCCTTCCAATCAATGGGAACAAATGGCACCTTGGACCTTGTGAGGCTATTATAGACAAGTAATTTAGGTAGATCAGCAGCATCCGGCGCCGTGGGCTGCTGCCACGGGGGCTGTCGAGAAGCGGTGGCCATGAGTCGGATTACAGACAGATAGTAGGTCTGTACCGGTGATGTGTGGGAAGATTGAAAGGATAAAAAAGTCTTGTGGTAATATCGAGGAGCTTTTGGAGAAAGAAAAAGGCCTTTGCGGAGAAACATATGACTCGTGAGGTGAGTCAAAAGGAGGACCCACGAGGCCAGAAAGGAATTCACTAAGGGACCTCGGGAGCTCCCGCGCCGCATTTATCCCGCTACCTTACCTTACGGGCGTGCCTGCAAATGCGCACACCGTATTATATTAGTACCAGTACTGTAACAAAGAACAATCGTTAACAAACGAAGATTTTAATATATAACGGTACTATTATAAATATTCTATACTTACTAAGATTCTTAGTTTAATCGTAGAGTTTTTAATATAGAGCTAAAATTTAAACGATTATAAAATAGTACTGTTAAGAAATATTCTATCGATACTTTAAGGGTACTGATACCGGTACACCCCCTTTTCCTATATGTACACCCCCCGTATATCAGATTTCTGTCTCCGATCTTTAGCCGTTAGCCCTCGGCAGGGCTAGTCTGTTTAAATTCCAGCGCACCGTAAGAGCGAAGGAGCGAGTGTATACAGAAGGGACCCCTCGAAGGAAGAAAGAATTCTATTTACTCGTAACCGCTCTATAAGTAGTAAGACTATCAGCTTTAAAGCTCTTAAGACTGCGTATACCTAATATAATTTGGGGGGGTGTACATGTAGGAAAAGGGGGTGTACCGGTATCTATAGCCTACTTTAAAATAACCGTTCCGGAACTGTTTCTAATAAGGCTTTACTTAAAACTTTAGATACTAAGGTAGAGTTTTAAGTTTATTTAGACGTATATTTCTTTATAATTGTAACTTTAGCTGTATGGTAGACTGTAGTTTGTATTCGTAGAAATCGTAGATATAAGAGTTCGAGGTCGTAAGAATATTGCTTGAAAAAATTAAGGATCTATGCTTCTTATACTCTTGTAGGCTTGCGCAGGCGGTTTGCGCAGGCTTGCGCAAGTCTAGATAGGTACGCACGTGTGTGTACTTTTTTTTTGGAGCGAAATTCTTTGGAACGGTATTAGAACGGTGTCGGAACGGTGTCGGAACGGTACTAGAACGGTATCGAGATTTTAGAACGAATAAAAAAAATTCTACTGTTTAAATATAATTACTAATTCTAGGAATCTCACTGTGTATCATTCGCAAATGATTCTTAACGGTTTTTTGAAAAAATTACTATAAATCTTGCTTCATACCGTATTGCTACCAATATAATACGGTGTGCGCATTTGCAGGTACTTACCTAGGTAGGTAAGTACCCACGTACCTATTGTAATCCACGCTAAGCCCTACCCCACAAACATCCAGTTCAACAAATTCAAGACCAGATTTCCGTCGGGATAGTCATTGCATTCACCCTTTTCACCCTTATGGCTATCTCCTCTTCACCCCAATCCTCGCCTTTCCTCCACAGCGGTCCAAGTTCCGAAGCTGACTCCCTCGCCATCCTTCACCTAAAGCGTGACCTCCTCATCCCCACCGTCCTCCGCTCCCACGACGAGCTAAACGAAGGCTACTCGGAAGGAAAAGTCTCAAACACACGTTTCGGCTCTTTCCCACACAGCACCTTGATCGGCGTCCCCTGGGGCTCACAAGTCCGAGCTTCAGCTGTTGACACCGGGTCGAGAGGACGCAAAGGCTGGGAGGGAAAAGGGAAGAAAAGGAAGAGGGACGACGAGGTTCAAGTTCAGGATGGTGCGGCTAGTGTGGAAAAGAAGCAGCGGACTGAGGTAGAATCAAAAGCAGCGGTAGAAGCAGCTACTGGATTCGCGCATCTACTACCGCCTACCCCAGAAATCTGGACGGCGTCCTTACCCCATCGAACCCAAGTCGTCTACACGCCCGACTACAGCTACATTCTCCACCGACTCCGAGCGAGACCCGGCACAGTCCTGATCGAAGCGGGTGCTGGCAGTGGATCCTTCACACATGCGGCAGCACGGGCGGTCTACAACGGCCACCCGAACATGAATATCGAAGGCTCCTCAACGCAAGAATCGCGTTGGGGAAAGGTATGGAGCTTCGAATTCCACGAGCAGCGAGCACAAAAACTGCGAGAGGAGATCAAAGAGCACAGGCTCGACGGAATCGTCGAGTTATCCTGTCGAGACGTCTGCCAGGACGGCTTCGCACCCGACGAGACTCCCACATCATCGTTGAAAGCCGACGCCATCTTCCTCGATCTGCCCGCTCCATGGCTCGCCCTCAAACACCTCACCCGCACCTCATCAGCGTCGCCCCTCTCGCCCACAACCGCCATACGCATCTGCACCTTCTCCCCCTGCATCGAGCAAGTGCAACGCACCGTCACGACCCTACGCACCCTAGGCTGGACGGAAATAGAAATGACCGAGATCGCCGCCCACCGCATAGAAGTACGCCGGGAGCGAGTTGGCCTTGCCGAAGAAGGGCTGAGAGGTGTCAACGATTCACCCGCATCAATCGACGAAGCAGTTGGAAGACTCCGAGAGATAGAGGGGCGGTCAAAGATGTTTCACAACGAAAACAACGAAGGAGAAGAATCCACATCACCACCGGAGTCGACCCAAATTACAAAGCAGCAGCGATTGAAGAATATCCGCAATGCGTTAGAAGGAAGAAAGCTGTACAAAGAGGGGCGACTGATCCACAAAGCGGAGCCGGAGCTCAAGACGCATACATCGTATCTCGTCTTTGCAACCTTACCCCGAGCCTGGAGCGAAGAGGATGAGCTGATGGCGCAAGAACAGTGGCCGGCCAAGGTAGAGGTCAGGGAGCAGAAGAATGGGCCTGTGAGCAAGAGGCAGAGGAAGAAAGAAGCCAGAGTCAAAGCGGGAGGAAACAAGAAAGTCGAAACGGCGGCTTCGGCAACACCTTGAAGTTTGGGAAAAATCTTAAGAGCATATGAACATTTTAGTGCCCAGTACACCATCGAGTCCGTGAACGCCCGTATATCTCCAAGAGGGGGGCCAACGAACATCATTACCCACTCAACTCACCTCCCCAACCCTATACTGCACAACGCCATCTATCATCTGCATCAGCAGCAGAACATATACACGAGAATAACAAAGCGATACCTAGGCGCCCATATCAGTACCGTAGCTCTTAGTCCTGTAATCGCACAGCCGAGATTGAAGTAGGGAACCGTCAAGCAAACATTTGTACACGGGGAGCTTTTGAACTTTTGTATCTACAGCCATCTAGCCTCCCCTCAGGACATTCCACCCGCTCACTCAGTAGCGCTCTGATGCCTCCCCAAAATCTCCTCTGCATCCCTTACATCCCTTACATCCTCCTCATCAGCCCTCCCTTCCTCACCACCATCACCCTCAGCACCGGCACCGCCACTACCACCCTCGCTCCCCTCTTCCTCCTCGTCCTCGTCATCGCTGCTTTCCACCCCCGCAGTCCGGGCACCATGGTACGGAGACGCCGCTTCGGGAACCTCAGGTCTTCTCTTCCTTTCAAAGTCTTGCGCGTGCGCCTGCGTCATAATGGTAGCGACGCGGGCGATACCGCGTTGGATGGGGGTATTGGTCGCGGTTTGGCGGCGGCGAAGGGATCCCGATTGCGGCTGGGCTTCGAGGTTGGACGATGAGCCCGCGGAGGACGGCGAGGCTTGGAAGGGGGCCGGACGACGATGTTGCTCGGGCGAGGGATGCGGTTGGGGCTCCTCCGCCTCTTCCGGCGTGGAAGGTGAAGGCGGCGTGATGTCGTACGGCAAGGGCACATCTCGTGAGGCGCGGAAGCGGCCGACGTTCGTGCAGTGTTCGTTTTCGACACGGAACAATGTCCACATGCCTCTGCGGCAGACTTCTGAGAAGCCCACGAAGAAGCTGAGGAGCGCCGAGTGCTGTAGCTCGCCGGAGAAGATGGCATAGAAGATCCAGTTGAAACGAAGCATCGGGTCAAGGACCATGGCCAGATAGTACACCCAAGGTCGCTTGTAGCCGAGAACGTCGCGCAGAAAAGGATGTTTGGCGTACGGATTGCAAAGACCTAAGCCGGTAAATGAGCTGCATCATGCATGGGGTATCATGGACCTACTCCAGTCCATAGCAAGGTCCCAAACCGCTATTAAAGGTTAGGCTACGGCAGCTGAGTTGGATACAATCGGTAAACTTACAACAGTAGATTGAATTAATAGTCGCGAGGGTAATGAACAAAGCTTTTAGAGAATCGGTTTTGTCGATACGGTACAGACTAAGCGACATGTAGAAGAGAATTGTGAAAGTATATTTACCGCAATTAACCAGATGAGGAAACGCATTTCGGGTATCATAGTAACGTCTTAAACACTGCAACGCTCGCCAAATGCCGGGAACTGTCGAGAAGAAGCCGAGAAGTCGGGAGTGTGTGGAATTGCACTGGCCTGGATTGTTCCAAGTCTTTGCGTAGAGACAAAAGAAGAGCTCTAGATTCTATACTTAAATCAGCGTTGCACATCTATGAACAGATAAGTAAAGCTTACCCCCATGGAGTACGTTAAGGAACAGTACATGTCTCCCAGAAAGAAATCTCTAAATTCAACAGGATATAAGCCAGCGAGGAGCAGCCTGAACTGTACAGGACGTTAGTTCCCGAAATTCCCAAAACTGGAACTCTACCCACATTGGAATATGCCCACCACTCGCGGCTCCTATGATAAAGAATCGGGGCAGGAACGAACAAAATCAAGACGGTAAGTCCAATCAATACCACCGGCCAATAAAGGAACATGACATCGGTACCCGGCTGCTGGAAGTTGAGCCACAAGCAGAGCCCTAACAAGAACAGGAGCAAGCATGGGAGCTACCAATGCTATGAGCACGATTCTTTCCATAGGCCGTCGGATCACTTACTTCAGCCAGTTGATGCCAATCGAGGTTGTGTCGATTGTCGAATTCAAAGATGAATGGGTAATTGATCTTGGCTCGTGTCCATATCTTACAATCCAAGCAAAAGAGGAGGAAAAGGAACAGACCAAGAAAGTAGCCGGCGTAGATCTGTCATTTTAGTCACGGGCTGCTCTTTTCTCAAGAGAAAGCGCCAACTACTCACTTGTAAGAGATAGCTCGCATCAGTGCCTACAACAGGGTCTGAACTGGACAGGTGATCAGCTCCGTACACAATTCCTTGAATGCCGAACACGAATCCAGCTGCAAGGAGGAGGCCGTTGCGAAAGATGCTGCCACTGAAGTCGCCGGCTCTTGCACTTTTGCTCCTAAGCTTGCCAACGGCAATCTTATGGTTGTTGCGCTCGAAGTATCTTGCATAGAGGTCTTCTACAGCTACAAGTTGGCCCTCTAATACTTCACTCTGCACGAACCACGACTTGTTCACTTTCTCCGACATATAACGGCCCGTAGGACGTGCCTTGATCGCCTTGTCGTACTTCTTATTGATCTTCCGGAAAGCCGTCCGGTTTAGGAGAGCGAAAGATTTCAGAAGTTCGAGACCTCTGTAGAATTCTTGTAGCGCAAGCTTGATTTTCCGCTTCGCAGCTCGATATGGAACGTCATCTGGGTGCGTGGGTCGACGGGTGAAGTCTCTCCGTGAGTCGGGGTGTTTTGACTGTTCAGGATCCCCTGCTTGTGGCCCTGACGGGGAACCCCACTTTTGCATACTCTTAGTGACCTTTCCAATACGTGAAGGCCCGCCCCCTATAGCAGACTCGATAGGTTCCATCCATCTGAGGGCAGAAGAGACTGCTCGATTGTGTTGCGTGTTCCTCTGATTGAGGGTCAGCTTGTTTGGGATCCCGGCGTGGCCGCTCGATGCTATCCGCTCGTGTTCTAACCGCGCTCTTTCCTTGGCCATCTGCTCAACTCGGAGCTCTTGCATTCTGCGATCACGCATTATATGCAATTGCTCCCTCAAAAGCAGCAGTCGTTCGCTGGCTTGAGCTTCCTTCATCTTGTAGAACGAATCTATCTTCTCAAGCTCTCTGTCCAGAAAAGTGAAGTACTCGGCTTGACGTAGATCGAATTCTTTGTATGCCTCCAAGGGAACATCGCCTGATTGAGGAGACTCTAGCCCTGCTGTAGAGAACAGGCGTCGTAGCAGACGAGGTCTGGGTGAATGAAAGACTGCCCCAGGCGTAGACATAGTTCTTCGGGGCTTGAAGACATTGTGATTCCTTGGCAGTAGTTGAGAAGAATCCAGCTTCGATGGCATGCGAGTCTTCCCGATCACATACGCATCTCCAGGCTTGCCTTCAAATCCATGTCTCACCGGTGGCGGAGTGGTGTGCGGGTTGGGATTGAAACGGCTTTGGCGCCAAGCACGGTTGTGACGAGGAAAGGCCTCTTCGTTGGGTGAGAGAGCGGGGTCTGGTAGCTCAAGCGAAGGTGGGCCCATTGGTGGGATGCGTGATGGTGGAGTTGCGGTGATACTGCCATAATTCGTGATCGCACCACTATCCCATAATGAAACTGACTCATCTATTGCTCCCTGTGAAGTTCCATGGCCCGGTATCGTCAGTGGTGCTGACCCCTTTTGCCCTTCCGAACTCCCCTCGGAACTGACTTCTTCATAAGGCCCAATTTGTGACGAGGTCGGTCCGCCCTGAAGAGTATCTTTCGCCGATCCATAGGACGTGAGAGCTGAGACGCGACGCTCTGGGGTTGTTTGTGCGGACGAGGTTGGCGGAGCAGCGTGGTTGCGAATGGGTGATTGGAAGGCGTTATTGAGGAGGTTGGAGGGCAATTGGCGTCCTGGCGTCCTCGGAGTCTGATTGACACTTTTGAGAGCCCGTGCGACTGCTTTGACCTTTTTCTTCCCGATCTGTAGACAACGGCCAATCAGCCCAAGTAGATGCGGTGGGTTAGATGGGATCAAATCAGACCTTGTAATCGAAATATTTTGCCCGCCATTCTGGCACTAGATCTTGTTCGAGCTCCCTACCATTTCGGTCAGTCCATTGCAGATACGGACGGGGTGCTCGGGACGGGTATAGCTCACTTTGCAAATTTCATTGCTTGAAGAACGGTGTGGATGGCGTGTTGCAGGAAGCATTGCGGTTGTGTGAAAGGATGGTCAAAGGTTGTCAACTCCAGAGACTTGGGCTATGTCAATGGATATAGTGTCCTTTCACAAAGAGTACGTAAGGACAATAGCAATAATGCTGTTGATGAAGCGCAATTGCACCAATTCTGTTTGGCTATTTTGTCGCATAAAATGCCAAACTTTTTTTTTTTTTTTCTCTTTTTCTTGTGACGTGCCGCAGCGCAGCGACAGCCTCTCCGCTTTGACCGTTTCTACCCACGTGCATCAGGGCTGGGAATTTTGCGGAACACTCAATGTCTTACGGAACTTGGGAACTTGAACTTCTATTCTTGTGTGTGACATAGCTACAACAGTCCCAAAAAACAGCCAACAATACTGTCACGGCGATATAGATCCCTGACAGCTCCACCAGTCCGCTAACGTCAGATTGGTCATTGGGTAGCCTCGACAGTAGTGGGCGCTGATGAACTCCCGTTTCGACTGCTCACTCTGGACGCGATTCCATTACCAGTTCTCGTGGAGATACTCTTAGAAGCAGAGCAATTGCCTGCCGATGGCTTCCCAAATCCGCTTGCCGCAAGATTGCCGATCAACGACTGGTCTTATTCTCTGCTCTGAGCGTTCACGTTTATAAGAGTCTGAAGATGACTCTTTGTTGGAAGAAAACTTATAGATGTCCGGCCTAATAGTAGCCTGTGGGACGAAAATGCATCTGGTACTATGCCTTAGCTAGATCCGATGGATATAAAAGTTCTCTGTTGTACGATATGTATGCGGTTATGCTACGCCCATCGGAGGACTTACGCAGTACTCTTATTCATACGAGAAGTAGCGCTGACGTCAATCATCCTCACGAGATGTTGGCCTCGGAACGTAGCGAAGTCTGTGCCCATACGGAAGTCTGCACCGAAAGTCCTGGACAGCACTAGTAACAGCTCTAGTTAAATAGTTTCCTTAGAATATAGTTTTCTTAAGCTATGATTCTATAGGAGTATACCTATTCCAAGATCTTCTTCTTTTGAATATGATCTTGAAAGGGTGTAATTCTCTCTCGAAGCGTAGTTATTTCAGGGTGTAATCCCCTCGGAGTGTACAGCATTAGGGGTATGGTTTCCTTAGGATATAGTTTTCTCGAGGGATGATTCTACAGGAGTATACCTATTCTAAGATCTTATTCCTTTGAAGAATAGGATCTTGAAAGGGTGCAATTCTCTCGAAGCGTGGTCATTTCAGGGTGTGATCCCCTCGTAGTGTACGGCATTAGCGGCCAGGACTTTCGGTGCAGACCTCCGTACTGACCTTTACCTGGGCTTCCGGGGCACATGTAGGCAAGAATCTACATTATTGGTGACTTGCTATGAATGATTTTTTGTATTTTTGCATTCTATCAACCATGCTTATGGAATTGCTGTCTACCTAGGACCGCTGTTAAGCCGCAACTTTTGGGTCGGAAACATCCATATCCAGTCCAGCCTCGAGGGCTTTGCAAACTCAAGGATGCCTAGTAGTCGTTGTTGCGTCCCTGGAACTGTGGAGGAGGGCCATATTGATTTGTGTCGTACTGGTCCGCATTCTGGCCTCGGACGTAATGCTCATCGTACATGTGGGAAGCGTTTTCTTTGGCCTGGTGGTGAGCACGCTCGCGGTCCCACTCGTTCATGCCTACATTCAGCTTAGTCAAAAGGATCCCCAAATCTGTTCGAAGACATTGCATACCCTTGGTCTCAGCGAGCTTGTCAACTTCACCGCCGACGAAACCCATGAGGAGCTCCTTAGCGAAGGCGTGGTTCACAACTTTGCCTGTTGGGTTGTCAGATTCATGGCGTCCCAGAGATGACGCATGGTGGAGAGTCCTTGCTTACCTTCTTTGCGTTGGTGGTCCTCATAGAGCTTGAAACCCTCGAAGGCAGCGCCACCTGCTACGAGCTCGTGGGAGAACTTGGCTTCATGGTTTGGGTTGTCATAGCCCCCGCCTTGGTTGTAGACCTGGTCGTGAGCGTCTTCAGATTCACCTGTTGGCCTGTCAGTCAGCATACACTGGTGATGAAGAGCATGGAGGGGCAAGACACACCCCATCCGAAAACCATGATTGCTGAGTACTTGGAAGGATGACCTTTTCAATTGGATAAAGTGTGAATGATTGAGGTCTTTCGGAATGATATCTAAGGAGAGAGATGTGTGTTTTTGAGAATTGAGAGTGAAAGGGAGAAAGAGAAGACTTTATATGTTGGTTTGGTGTTACCTCACTCCGGCCGTAATAGCCCCACATTCTCTACCCCTCCAACGGGTCTTGGCGGATGCTGGTAGCCTGCCCCTCGTGCATGCCCTGAACGGCTGAAACACTGCCACTCGGGAATACGGAGAACATGCACCACTCATCTTCACTCATCTTCACTCACCTAGCATCTACTGGGACAAATTTGCCGCCCAAGATGCCCTGAAAAGCTGCACAATGACGTTTTGTTCTATAAACACTGCATCACGTATAGTCTTAGGCAATACAACATATGGTGGGGATCAAGCTTAAAGCACACTCTACGAGGCCACGTCAATGCCTCTAGCATCAGCCTTCTTGTGAGAATGACGCAACATCTGGTACCTGACCTATGAGTAATCATAGACAAAACTTGCTAATCAGCGTTATGATACTTGGCCACAGCGCAGAGTACCAAGTTCCAAGGGAAAGGCTAGCAGGATGCCCAGCCCCTTCCCGAAACAAACGGATTTTCCAGCTTCACTCGTCCTTTCAATCACTCCTCCTCCAGCCTCTTCTCCACATGCGAACAACGTCCTTATTTTCCTTCACGGCCTTGGCGACACGTCAGTCTCCTTCACCAATCTAGGTAAACAGCTTGCTCTACCTGAAACAACGTGCATCTCCCTTCAAGCACCTACGCCCCTCCCATTCGACCTCGGTGGCTTCCACTGGGGTGACGACATAACTTTCGATCATGCTTCGGGGGATATGGACTTCGACACTGGCTTTACCAAAGCCGTCAAGATCATCAAGCATGACATCATCGAGAAGGGGTTGATCGAAAAGCATGGATACAAGCCAAGAGATATCATGCTCTTTGGCTTCGGTCAGGGAGCAATGGCGGCTCTCGCTACGGCAGCTTCCATGGCTCAAGAGTTTGGAGGTATTGTCTCGATTGGTGGCCTCCTACCATCTTCGAATGCATTCGAAAATGCCGTCAAGACACCCGTGCTGGTACTTGGAGGGTCGTCGAATACCTTGATTACTCGGACAAATCTTGATAAGCTGAAAACAGTCTTCCAATACGTCGAATACCAAAAATGGAATAGACCAGGAGATGGTATGCCTCGAAACAGGAATGAGATGCTACCGATCATGCGCTTCTTTGCTCGTCGGCTGAGGAGTCGAGCTGGCGTACCAGGAGGCAGTATCGAGGTACTTTGATGTTGGCCTAACGATCACGCCTTCACCCCGTGAGTCGCCTTGTTGAAAAGATGTCCGTGTCATGCCTGCAGATCGACCTCCAAATTTCTATATGGAAGTCTATACTAAATATCCGGACGTGAGGAAAGCTTGACATCATGAGAGAAATACCTACGAGTTCGAACTCTAACATGGTTCTCGAAAGGACAACGTTTTGAGATCCGCTGCCAAACGCTCTGATAAGTGGTAGTGCATTCATTCCCGACTGCTCCTCGAGTTCGCGGAGGGCAGATCCACGACTGTGCATGCTTCCGATTGGCGCCAACGTTTACGATTCGACCTTGCTTTTCTCAATGTATCTAGCTTCTGTGACCCTTCTATCATCTTATTCGCCTGCCTCATCAGCTATCTCGGTCTGTTTTGGAGTTCCTCATCTTTACTGGAAACCCAAATTTAGCATAGTCTCTTAGCACGACGGATGGTTTGCTGCGCCTATGCGCTCAGGCGCTTGCAGACTCCATATGTCCCTCAACGCCTTTGTCGCACCATCCTTGCTTTTGCCTCTCTCCACTACTGATAATCACTGCCGAGCCGTTCATAGGCATTCAAATTTCCCATGCAAAAAGTTCTGCGCCTATATGTCCGTGCGCGTGTCGATTTTTTTCGCTCTAAAAAGATATACTTGTGCGCTTCCGTGCGTAATGTGGGGAAGACCCTGATCATGGAAGGGTCCTTGCGCTCCTCTGTGTACCCGGATTAGAAGCTTGCCTGCACAAGAGATTGAGTATTTCGTCCCAACTGCATTAGTTCTTGATCTTCCCGTGTTGCGCACCTTATCACCTTCCTTGCTAGCCCCTCAATGTCGTTATGCGTTCCCGGCTTGGCATGATTTTTGAGATGATGTAAAGTGTTTTGCAGGGCTATATTACAATGAGGGTTCTGCTGGAAGACTGTTCTTCGTTCAAAATCTCTGGTACCGCTCGCTTGATATATCGGCCTCTTGTAGTGATTATATTTGATCCTCACAAATAGGCAATACCTTGAACATCAGCCAGGAATCTTCGTGATCCGACGAGGTCATTCCAAGTCGCCCCCTGTTCTAGCTGCTTTGTATCTTCCAAGAAGACATGCATCTCCTGAGTCTTCCGGTCCTCGTCCTCACTATCACATTCCGTTCCATCACATTCGCAACGCCAATTGCCGAATCTCAACTACTACCTCGAAATCACGTTCAATGTAACGCCGCAAACCATCTCTGCCAGATCCAGCAAACGTGCGATAATGCACCTTCCATTGTGGCTGGGACGTAAGATTCCCCATAGACCAACTCGACTGGTATCATACTTACATCACACTCAGGGTGCCAGACCCTTGGCCCTCAACAGTGGCACAATTTGTCAACCCTGTGCCTGCGCTTGAACCCCAGGCCAGTGGTACCACGCTAGTTTCCAGTAGTCGCAGACTCAAACCTCGCCAACCAACTACAGTCCAGTGGTGCGCTCTGGGTACGGAAGTATACATCCTCCTCGCCATACAAGGGACCCAAGGCGCAGCGGCAATCAAGAGCACACTCGGGACTGCCATCCAACAAGTGGAAGCGCAAATAAAAGTACAGAGTGTCACAGAAAGTGAGACGGGTGTAGCGACTGGCAGTGCACCGGTGTACAGTCTTGCGGGGACGGGTGCAAAACTTACTGCGAACAATGTGGCAGGGTCCAACATGACTTGGTTGGAACTAGAGTTGGGACTGCTGATGATGGCGGACTACATGGAGAACAACACTTATGGGTGGGGCAGTGCGAGCGTTTGGGATGGAGCAGAGGAGGTCGGGTTGATTTACATCACTGTATGAAGCCTGGCAGATGGCGATACAGAATTTTTTTGGCTTGGGGAAACATTTGTGCTCAGTACATTCAATTTAATAAAAGCTTTCTGGTGTCTTTTCTTCTGGCGGTCTCACCAACCCAAATCTGAAAAGAAGCATTCCGAGCGTTTGTCGTATATACAATACAATACCCCAGCCTTCTTCTTCACTCGATTAGTCCATCGAGGGCCGATGAATTTCGGCTCCATTATTGTTCCCTGGGCGCCTGAAACATGACAATGTCCCCTCTTGATCAACCCCGAAAACTCCACTTCCTCGACCCCGTCTCCATGTTCCATCATGTAGAAAATCCCGCAACCGTCCGCCTCTCATCGACGCGAATACGCACGATTGCGATCTGCAAGTTGTCGATGGATAGATAGTAGAAGGGCTCGTACGGAGGTCGGTACCCAAAGTCCCGGACGCCAAAAAGATTACTCACCTTACCCCCGCAGAACCCTCGGGCCCGCAATAACACGATCCTGTTTCGCCTGAGAGCCCTTCTTATCGAGGACCGTTTTTGCTTTCTCTCTCTCTCCTTTTTCGCCCCAGCGGAGAACTCCGTTGGCGAAGACAGCAGACAGCAAGGAATTCGAATCCTCCCCATCCACCCTCCGCTGTCTCGATGTCAGAAATGCATTCCCTAACAGAGTCGTACCTTTTCGTTCTTGTCGACGAATATACGTATTACCGTCGTAGTCAGCTTGGCAAAAGGAACTTGCAGATGCTTGCGGGATCATTCGGGAGAAATTGCGTACAGTCATCTGGCTTTGGACCATTACAGTACCGCGTAGCAATAGTCGGATATAGAAGGCGAATCAAGTGGTAGATGGTTCGAGCGTATGAGCATAAAAAGTGACGATTAGGATAGATTTCTCTTAAAAGGGCCATTTTGTCCGCAAGACAAGCGGTCAATGTATATATATACACATTGACAATCAGGGCTCATTGCCGGAATATAGTAACAATTGGCATGCATCGCCACCCCATTACAAGAGAAGCATTTCTAATACTCATGCCCAAATGCAAATGCTCCTTGGTTTGAAACTCTACAGTAAAAAAAAGCCAACTCACCCTATTCTATACCCGCAAAGACACGAACAAGACATGCAACAGACCAAAAAACATGATGCCAAAATTTCAAAACACTTCCCTTGATTGACCAGTCGGTTGCAGATCTGAAGAGCAATTCATTTTGTTTTCACCGTCATCGTCGACCATTTCGTGGCAGCATTTGAGACTCAAAGAGACTTGAAGAGGAATATCAATGCAGGAAATGGTGTGCCTATCGGTTAGACCAAGGAGAACGAGGGGGCTGCTCATCACAGCTGGGTGGAGGACACCGTGATTTGAAGAAAACTACAGGCCTCTCCCGAACACTGCTCTGTTCGTCACCCGCGCGCTTAATACCAACAGGCTGGCTCAGTCCTGCAAGCAGAGCGATTGACTAGTCCACGAAGCAGACGTCTTTCCAAGAAATGAATCAAGTAGCGTTTCAGCTGAAATAATGTTGTTTCACATTGTGCGATGCGCATCCTGTATGTTCAATGCTATTGCTATGCATATTTCAGGAATGCTTTCATTCAGAGTCCAAGAGTAGCCAAGATGTGTTTAAGTCGGGCTGTGGCAATACCACACGGATCCCGTAGTCTTGGTTCATCACGCTCGTGCGTGGCCAAAACGCAATCACAATGTTCTTAGTATCCATTGACCAGCCAGGAAACCCTCTGTCGCGCACACAGACCGATAATAAATTTTCGATCGAGCGCAAAAGGAACACCCAACTGTTTATTTGAGTAGCCGTAGCCTGACTTGTAGGGGCGAAGCGGCCGCTTGAGATGGGTAAGGCATCGCGCGCGAAGTCTCTAGTCATTCTGATAAGGAGAGCACAACCACCTGTATATAGCTTCAGTAACAAAATTCGGTCGCTGCCTTGGTTGGCGCAGCTTAGGACTAACCAGAGCTAGCTCCTTGAGCTAACGGCCACGCTGAGTGCTCAGTGGTCCCAGGGCCAGAGGGATAAATCTGCCTCGAGTAGAAGTTATAGCTAGTGTAGAGGTCGCCGCCGAGTCTCGAAGTAATAAGTCTAACGGTATCTTGACAAATCCTGTAGTCGAACTGATCCAATTCTATGCCCCAAGTCGGATGCTGAGTGTTATTGACGCACACTGTAATGTCTGAAGGACGGACGAGCTGGTCACTTAAGGTCACATTAAGTGTTGAGTTGATGAGGATTGTGTCGAGTGCTCGAGACAGTGCAAACAGCGAGTAAAACAGTCCCAACCAGAAGGGCAGTTGCAGCATCTTCTGGTAGAGCATGCGTTCAATATGGTGTTTTCGATTGGGATTGAAGCGACATTGACCTCAACGATCTGACGACATGTTCATGTCATGAAGTGACTGTAAGCATAGAGTCCCACAGCATCGCTTTGAACTCCCACGATAGCGACTTCAGCACTGCCGCGCCTATACGAAGCCAGCCTCAAGTGTTAGAGACTAGCGACAGCCGACGACTGATCGTGATTCTGAAGAGAGGCATCATGATGACTCGCACCTGTGAGCCGCATGAGAAAGGTAGGAGCGGGTATGGGTATCTTCGGCAAAATCAGAGAACAATGTGCGAAGACGATAAGGCATTCACAAAGTTCAAGCACCTTTCAACCGCCAAGGCATCACGAGAATAACTCAATTAGGAAAGCACCATGATCGACCAAGTCGCCGACAACAGGAGCTGACTAGAAGTGACATTATAGGCTCACCATCTCAGCACCTGGAGAAAGTGCACTCTCTGCCCTCGCCCTTATAGATTGTGACTTACAGAACGAGACTGACCACGACTCACGTCTTACGTTGGTCCTTTGTCAATATTGCGTAGCTAAATGAAGCAACAAGATTACGTCTCTTAGGGGATAAATACCATAGAATAAACATACAATTGAGACGTCTTTGCCAATCCCTAACATTTCGGGATACAAGTCTCATAGGGTCCTTGAATAAGTTGCATGGAGGACGGGCCAAAGCGCAGTTGTTGCTGTAGAGACCTTCCGAGTCTATCAATTCTTAGCAAAGTCTTGCAGTATAGTTCCCGATGTGAGTGTTATTTCTTCAATCATCAACATTGTAATATGATAGATAATTGAGGCGCAGACCTAACTTGCTGTCACATATATCGGTTTGCATCCCGTCCTCCATGGAAACCGCACTAGCGTAAGGAAACCGTAGGGCTGATCTCCGAGCCCGAATTGACTTCTCCGGATTGGAGCTGACGAGAAATGGCCCATCGGACCATTCTCCTCGTCTACAACAATGGCGGTTGACTCTGCTTCCATCCTCCAGCAGCTTGACTCTCAGCTTGAGAGGATACTCGCTGACTGGAACATCTACACCACTCTCATCGCCCTCATTCTCGCCCTGTACCTCGTCTCCCCTCTCTTTCTCTACACCGAACCGGATGTCCACCCTCTTCTCCTAGCTCGTCAATCCTCCGCTTCATATGTCCGGCAACCCAAGGAATCAGCAATCTTTCGGTCTTCGGCACTCCCTCACGGCTATCCTCTTCAGTCGGGCTTGAACGTCAAAGACGCTGGCCAGCCAAAATGGACAAGTGGAAGAGATGGGGATCTGAGGGATGTGTGGAAGCGAGCGGTATCAGGCCCCGTGGATGCAGATGGCAAGTCCACTGGAGAAGCAGCAGGCAAAGTGATCACAACGTATGGGAAAGAAGGAGTCATCGAGTACGACTTTGCGAAGTTGTCTAGCGAGATCAATGCCGTGGGACAGCACATGAAAGCGCATGGGGGAAGCCGTGTTGCTATCCACATGCACAACTCTGTGGAGCTGCTGGTGACCCTGTTTGGTAAGTCACCGAGGATTGTTTGTCAGGCACAAAGCTGATCGAGTTCCGTAGCTTCTGCTTTCTATGGCCTAACGCCGATTATCATACCCCAACAAAAATCCCTCGACACTCTTGCTGGTATTCTGATGGAATCTAAGGCGGACATCTTAATCGCCGGTGCTGGTTCGCTGCCTTTGAAAGAACTGCTGCCAAAGTACCCTCATCTTATACAAGTCATCTGGGTGGTGGAGCGGACGAGTAGGCATATGGACTGGAACGAGGTGGGAGAGGGTGAAGGAGGCAAGGCTGACATTGCCGTATGGCACGACATCATCGACGAGAAGCAGGCTTCATCAGAGCTTCCCGGTGATCTGGAAGGTAGTGCGACCAATGTCCTGATAGTGACAGAGGATGCTTGGAGCGCGATGGACAGCTATGAAATTACTGAATTCACGCAAGCAGTACGCCCCACGCCCCACTCATCTGTGATCACAAAGGAGCCCACTACTGACACCATGCTTAGAATCTGGTAGCAGCAATAGGTGCCCAGATCTCCGCTCTCCCACGTCTCCACCGACTCGCTCCCACGGACACCATCACACCCCTCGCCTCTCTCGCCGAGATGTACCCCTTGACCGTCACGCTAGCCGCTTTATTCTCCAACGCCTCCCTCGCCCTCACTTCCGTCAGCGGCCCCAACGCCTCTTACAGCGCCGCTTTCCAAGGCGCTTCCCCCACCATCGTCATAGCAAACACCGAGACCCTATCCCGCTTCTGCAGAGACAAAGAGAGGACCGTGTCGTCCAGTCCTCTAGGCCAGTTCAACCAATGGCGGAAAACGAGGAAGCTCAAAGCTGGCGTCATGCCGAAACCTTCCGGTCTGACAAGTACGCCACGGTTGATCTACACCTACGACAAAGCTGGAGCCTCGACGGTGAAGCTGGACCCTGCAGAGCTGTTCAAATTGAAGGTCTACAGCGGCGCGAGAACCGTCTACGCCTTCACCGACTCCCAGGTCGCCGGCGCCATTTGCCAAACCAACATGCTGGACTACCAATCCACAAGCGCCGACTTCGGACCGCCGTTGGGCTCGGTGGAGATCAAGCTTCGGGACGCCGTGGATGGCAAAAATAGCGATGAAAAGGCCTTGGGCGAGCTCGTGGTGACGGGGCCTGCTGTGGTGGGGGGAGAAAAGGTCGTGAATCAAATTATGACGATGACGGATAGGAACACATTGGCTTATGCGTCTTGAGAAATGTGGATAGATGTGGAGCATTTGAGCGAAGATGAATGATCAGCCAGCTTGCCAGTCGTTGTTGATACAGGGCCAAATTGCCCAGATTCATGTAGCTAAATTGGACAAGTAATGAAGAAGAACCTTCCCTTTGAACCCACCACTCAAATCTCAAATCCTCCACCACCACCTCTACACCCCCTCCGCAAACCGAAACCCCCATTCACAGCCCCCGTATCCCTCCCTCTCCGTAACCCGCACCCTCACATCCTCGCTCGGCGGATGGATACTGCTCACCACCCTGTTTCCCCCAACCTTCGGAAAAATCCACCCCCTGCGATCCACCGGCGCCATCTCAAACCTCGACACCACCATCGCGACCGCGCACGTAATCTCCGTCGTCGCGAAGAACCGCCCCGGACACAACGTCTGCCCGCCGCCCCACGCCCTATAGGCGCCCGGATGGACCCTCGTGTTCATGCTCTCGGCTCCAGCCTGCTCCTGTTCCGATGATTCCGCCGACGTAGGTTTGGGCAACGATGACTGTTTGAGGAAGCGGCGCGGGTTGAAGGACACGCGATCGGGGCCCCAGATGGGATCCTTGTGGATGAGGGCGCCGGGGATCAAGAGGACCGAGTCCTTTTTCAGCAGGTACCGGGACGCAAGGAGGGTGTCTTCGGTGAGCCAGCGGGAGGAGGAGGATTGGGTGCGGTGGCGGAGGAGTTCGCGGTAGGTGGAGTGGAGGAGGGGGGCGGTGGTGGGGGTGAGGGCTGTGATGTCGATTTCGTGTTTGGTTTTTCCGGGGTTGGATGGGGAGGAGGCGACGGTGGTGGTGATGGTGGTGAGGATTTCGGTGCGGATTTCTTGTAGTAGAAGGGGGTCCGAGTAGATGGTTAGGAGCATCCAGAAGAAGGTGGGGGTCGCGTTGGTGAGCACGCCGACCAGGTCGCCGATTTCGAAGCGCGCGACGTCGTCGGTGGTACCGCCGTTGTTGATCACGGCGTCATGGCGCACTTTGAGGACACCGAGGCCGTACTTGTGGTCGCCGCGGTCAAAGTACGCGTTCATGGCTTGGTGGAGCTTGCGGCGGCCGGCGCATCCTTTGCGAGCAGTGTATTTTGGGTAGAGGCCGAGGATGATCATTGTGAAGTCTTTTTCAAAGTCCCTGATACATGGTTCAGTCTTGGAATCTTTGCCATGATACATGGTTCGGTCTTCGGATCTTTGCCATGGTACATGGTTCAGTCTTCAGATCTTTGCCTTCCGGCAGCGTCGAGAGAGAGGGAAAGACTCACCAGAAAGCCTCAGCCAGGTCGGGTTGAAGCCTTATCGGATTCTTCGCGCCATAAATCGACTCTGTACTCGCAATGGTAAATCTAGGCCTGATCCAGCCGAAAAGGTTCCCTTCCCACCCCCCTTCAACCGCCCACTCGTCTAGATATGGCGCCAAAGTATTCAACATGGCCTTGTGCATCCTGTCGAGATTAGGGCCAGGAGCCAGTTCTTTATGCATACCTCTATGCGTCTCATGTGCAACGCCCACTTTGCCTTCTTTACCTATCTAGCACATTTCCAAGTCAGTATCACCACATGTGGGAATTTGTTTGAGGGAATAAAGATGAGGAGGGGGAAAACCCCGAAAAGGTGTCTTACAATCTTACCCTCAATGTTATACTGGATCAAACCCATGGCTCGTGAGTCTGGCGCTAGGTCAAAGACTCGGGGCGCTAGTGCGGATACGAAGGGAAGGAAGGAAATTGTCTTTTCATTGCGTTCAACGGCCGGAACGAGGTCGGCGGAGTTGACGACATAGGTTCGCTTGTTGAGGGTTTGGAGGGTGTAAATCGGGAGATTGTTACGAGCGCTGTGGAGGTGCTGTCAGTCGTGGTTGGCTGGTGGAAGAGGGATTAGGGACCTCAATATTTCGAAGTAGCGTTGGCCATAGCGGAGTAAGCCGAGTATGTGCCCGACGTAGGGGATGAAGCTGGATATCACGGGCGGTTCTCTCGGATCGTATTTGGGGCTGAACAGATAGACGAGTGAAATGTAAACGATGACAAGCAGCAACGAGAGTCCAGAGAGAGTCGGAATCAGGCCGTTGTCCATCCCAGCGAAATTTCAAAATTCCGGTACGTAATCGTATGCCTGTTTCCTCCAATTGATAGGGATGCTTGAGAGTAATAGGTGGCGCCGATGTACGTTGAAACATAGAAGTTGTCTTCTAGCATAGCGATCAAAGCAGTAAAACGGCCAACCGCACAGGCCAAGCAGACAAAAGTACAGTGGACCGATGTACAGAAAGGCGATTGTAGCCCATTTTGCAAAGATGCTTTTGTACCACCCTCTCGGCCCCGAGCCCGTCGTGCCGTAGCTCGGGCGCTTGCGGAGAGGGTTAAGAGGATTGGACATGTCGAGTCACTAAGAGTTGGACGGACGGTAGATGATTCGGGTGTCAAGAGACAAGTGAAGACTGAAGGGTTGAAAGAGGATTAATTAGAGAAGAGATACTGGCGGTGAGAAGCCGAAGGTAAGGTAAGTACGGTAGTGAAGGGGGACTCTCGCATTAGGAAAGGAAGCTGCAAGGGACTGCAGCCCCTCCAAACTTGGCAGAAAGACACGTGCATGCCAAGACTTACAACATACAGATGGGAAAAGTGAAGCCGTTTTATCTATCGTATCTGCCCTCTTGAGTTCTTCACTTTAACTTCTCTATTACCTTTCATTTTCTTTTATAAAATAGTATTGCTCTTAATTCTTACGCTATCTCATCCGCTGGCAGGGTGCAATATTCAGGGGTAGAGCTGAGGGCGACCGAACTTCAAAATACCTTGTCTTCAACCGCTTCTCTTTCTTCAGACTTCATTTTACGAGAACGCTTTCAATTTCAAATCCATTGTTTATCAAAAGCTATAAAAATATATAATATAAAGTTCAATCAAATAAAGTGAGTCTCAGGAGTTATTACATTGCAAAGGAAAGCAAGTTCTAATATTCTGCCAAGATTTATTGCACCTGACCCGCCAGAGCATGGGACAGCAATCTCCAACATCATTCACTGCAGTAAATACTTCACACTCGCGATAATCAGATGTCCCCTCTTCTTCCGCCTATGGCGGCTCTCGCCCATGTTTCCAGTCAGGTCTTCGTCCTCGCTATCGTCCTCCTCCGAGGAATCGAGCTGACCCAGACATCTAATACTATCTCCATACTTAGGATGGCGGGATAGCTCCCGCCACTCCAAACATTTTGCTAGTAGGTCTTGTTCCAGAACTCTCAAGAGAAACCCCCAGAACAGGGGAATGTAGAATGCCGAAGATTGCTTTGACCTGGACTTCTTCCATGTTTGTTCGTCCATCCATAGATGACCTTCACGCTCCTTGTCTTCTTCTGCTTTTGTTTGTACATCCCTAGACATCTTGTAACACTCCCGAACCTCCAAAAGCTAAGTGCCCTGAGGTGATGTGACAAGTTTCATCCTTATTCATGCTGCTTAGTCGTTAGCCCGTATGCATTGCTTAGTCGCTAGCCTCAACGACATCATTGCTTAAGCAAATTAGTGCTCAACACCTTTCTGTATTTCTCTTTCTCTTTCTCTCCACAACAGCATCACCAAGCTCGCCCTTTTACTGACATAGCTGTTTACAAAGCTTTACATATCTTCGAGTAGCTTTAAAAACCGATTCAAGCGGTGGGTTCGCCTAGACTGATCTTACACAGATTTGCCATAGCTGATGTAGGCTTAGGTGCCATGGCGGAATCAAACGTCGTGTCTCAGGTTGAATCTCTCACATCAGCGGGGTCAAGTAAGCAGACCCCTACCACATGACCTATGTTAGAAGGGACTAATACTCTCCCAGCTTTGCCGAGACTTTTCGTCCTTTCCTATGATGCCACAACCTTCGAGCGTCTTGGAGCGGAAGAAACCATCATCACAGTCTCTGGCCATAGGTTCAACGTCCGAGTCAATCCCACGGGAATCTTAGGAATCTTCCTCTCGAAGACCCGAGCCAAGAATATGGGGAGGAGATGGCTTTACGACGAATTTGACGGAGTATTGAATGCGCCCGTCCCATATGAGTGGGACGACGACGTAACATGGCCGCCGGGGTCATGGGTACGCACGGGAGATGAGCACTGCGGGTGGGTAGACGACGTCTACTCAATCATAGACCTGGGCAGGACCGATGAGTATGATTTTCCAGTGGCTCTTAGTGTCAAAGTCGAAGAATGGAATGTGGATGAACACTTAGAGGCGACTGAAGACGGAGAGGAAGAGAGCGAGGGAGTTTACGTGGATGAAGAACTAGGATTCGCGGCGTCTGCAGCGTAGAAGCAAGCTCGGTTGGCTAATCTCCAGAGCCAAGCGTTTGATTTGCATCTACTATGAGCGCGCTCTTTTTAAAGGCAGAAACTATTGAATGACGATCTTTCCGGAACGCATTTTAGCTGTCAAGAACATCCTCAATAGATGACTCACAGAAACCCTTCATGATATCCCTTCTGAACCCCTTAAACTAAAGAGTGTCTTGAGGGTGAGCGAACCCCCCTGCTTCGAAAGTGCGCGGCTGTGAGACGATCAGCTCTCTCTATCGAAGGCAAGTGCTGTACTAGCACTTGTTGGAGTAGCAATAGGGTCGTTGAATGGAGCATTAGCGACGGACGAGCTCAGTGGGAGAGTTGGTGGCACGATTGGCCACCTTGGTACTAGCATATAAAGCGGGCTAACCGGAGAAGACCTAGTGGTGCCGCTCGAAAGCAAGAGGTCACTTGGTCAAAGACACTGTGCTTGTTGTTGGAAATCAGCCAACAGGAGGCCAGCATTTGACTCATTATGAGGCAGTTTGCGAACTCCACTTGTTATGAGAAAGTTCAGAGGTTTCTTTTCTTTCTGGCCTACACTATATGTTCCTTCTTCTCCTGCTTCTTCTACTACTCTAGTCAAGCAACAGATTGATAGATCAAATACAGTCATTCTGATGAGATCGCATCCCATCAACCTTCATCAGTCTCATTACTATTTGTCTTCCAAGTCTCAAGTCCCAGTTGCCCAAATGTCATTCTTGTTCAGGCTGCCCTGGACTCGCCACCGCCGGGTCAATCAGCCCGACACCGCATCCAGCAGTCTTCGAACGCTGCCATCAGAGCTTCTTCTTATGATAGCACTTCAGCTCCCGCTCCCTGACGCTGCCAACTTCGCCCTCATCAATCGCAGACTATCCATGCTCATTGGTCCCACCTACTGGCCTCGCCTCCGCACCGGTGCCGTCATACCTGGAAACCGCGAGCACTTCCTCTGCACCCTTTCTCGTGATATCCCGTCCTGGTTCTACTGCCACTCATGCTCATACCTGCATCCATTCCATCGCATTCGTCTACCGGGACCGTTCGATGAGCGTTCAAACTCACTATACTGCCGACGTGCCATATTCGAAGGTAGTCTACTTCCGTACCCGGGTAGACCACTCCCCTACTATAGGATTTGGTTCCACCATTTGCAGCTAGTAATGCGGCGTCATTACCTAGGCCCGGGATACGGCATCTCCACCGATGATCTATCCTTTGTGCAAGTCAATGAGCTTGACGAGAGCGAGCTAAAGAGGCGAAGAACGACACTATTTTCCGTGGAGGCTCGGGTATGCACGGAGCCGGCGAGATTATGTCTTCGTATTCAGAGATGGGCGGTATTGCATACGAATATTCTAGAACTGGCGGTGGAGAGAGCAAAGTGCGTCAGGGTGTGTAGGCATCAAAGTGAAGAAGAGAGTGAATTGTTTCAGCTGATCATGTCGAGCTTGGATGAGCAACTTACAAGATCGGAGGGGCTGCGAGAACCAAAAAGTCGAATTTGTCGCCGATGCAAGTTTGTTTACAAACTTGAGGTCTTAGATACTGGTAGTGATGGCCTGGCGATCGTCATCACAAAGTGGCTGGACCTAGGATCAGGGCTGACACCATTGGATCCAAAATGGAGATTTCATACGGGCCTTAGACCAAGCCTTAGACAAGACGATGGAATTGACCATTCAGGGGATTCTGAAAGGTGTAGACTGGAATTTGAGAAAGAAGGGGGACTAAAGCAACACGCCGTCACCCTTCGCAATGCGTCATACTTGAGTAAGCAGCATTACAGGAAGACAATGAACAAAATATTTGCCGGATTATGGATATTACAAGCTGGTCGGCGTAGGAATACGTATGAAGGGCTCGTCATATTGTCCCTGTTTCTGCTTACGGTGGGGTGGATATGGTACCTTGCAGTGATCGAGCAAATTTTCCACTGACAGGTTGATTTGGCCAATGATGAAGATGGAGAATGTTGGTAATAATGCTACTGATATCTGATTCCGTGATCGATTGTACCCTAGTGGTCCTTGGGTGCAGCTAGGATGAGCTCAGAGTCTCAATTTTAGACTCACCAAGCCAAATCGACGACCGTCCCCATTTACCGTCCCGTGACTGATAACTTTCCAGGTCCAAAGGGGCTTGGCAAACAAGGCGACATCATCCGAAGGTCTGCTACCATGAACGGAGGCTAAAGACGCTCCGCTTACCCTTCCTTCGACCCATGTGGGTGGTCCAGCCCGAGAGAGCGATTGATAATTGCGGACAAGGACTCCTACGCTGCGCAACGGGGCGAGGTTTCGACCCTCGAGCGTTACCCCGCCCCGCCCGCCCCCCGACCTAAAGGCTCTTTCATCGCTGCGGAACGGGGTGGGGTTCAGAGCGGGGTTTCAACCCTCGAGCGTGGACCCCCCCCTGTCCGGGTTCGGGGCCCCCCGCGGGAGTCCGGTCGGGAAATTACTTAGCGTTGGACCAGGCTACGAGACATGAGGTGCTTTACACGGCTGGCTGCATGCTGCAGGAAACGGATCCGATTTCCATGATTGAAATCGACGTGGGAGGCCTTTTTCTGCTGCGTTTCAAGGCGGTCCAGTTCTGCGAGAAACGGATCCGGTTGCCGAAACCATGCAGGATGTGCGAGGCATCTCCCTTTTACGTTTCAGGGCAAGCCTGCAGGATTCGGAGCCTTAACATACTGCTGCAGTATTGTTTGAGAATTTCCTTCTTGTGTTCGTGTAGAATAACCTAGCGACCTTGGACTTTGGACCTATGGATGATGCTGGAGTAGACAAAGTCTCATATTCAAGCCTTCCTCGTCCATCATCCACCTCTCCATCGACACCGACCATGACCTCAGGTTCGTCTTCCATTGGGGCTGAAGCCTTCGACTTCATCATCGTCGGAGGCGGTACGGCAGGACTAGTGCTGGCAAATCGCCTTACCGTTGACCCCAAAGTCTCAGTCCTGGTCATCGAGGCTGGCTCTGATCTTCTCAAAGATCCAAAAATCACCACACCTGGACTTGCTACTCTGTTGTACGATGATGCGCAATATGACTGGAGCTTTGACACCGTGCCACAAGTATGTGACTCCTCCAACAAACTCCGATATAATAAAAGTGCTGTTTCAATCTACAACGTCCCAGACTGACTAGCTGGCGATGAAACTAGGAGAATCTCTACGGCAAAAAAGTTAGCCATTCTCGTGGCAAAGTCCTTGGTGGCTCAAGTGCCATCAACGTCCTGGCTTTGATCTACCCATCGAAATCCAGTATCGACGCATGGGCAAGACTGGGGAACAAAGGATGGGATTTTGAGACCTTGGTTCCATACTATCAGAAATTTCACACCTTCAACCCTCCCTCCGCTCAGACTGCCGAATCGTTGGCCACCGATCACATCGATAAAGCTATTGAAGGGCAATCAGGCCCGATCCAGAGCTCCTTCCCAGAGTCTCACGGGCCACTAGGCAAGGCCTGGCCGGAAACATTCAAAAATCTCAACTTCGCAATGACGACCGACCCTCTCTCTGGACATTCTACTGGAGGCTTCAGCTACCAGTTGTCGATAGACCCCAGAAATTGGGAACGAAGTCACGCAGGATCTGGATACTATGCCCCGGTTGCGGACAGACCGAATCTCCATCTGCTTACAGACTCCCTGGTTGAAAAGATCATCCTTGAAAAATCGAAAGGTGATGTGATTGCCACTGGCGTGCAATTCACCCGCAATGGTAAGCGTGAGATCAGGAAGGCCCGAAGTGAGGTGATCCTTTGCGCCGGAGTCTTTCAGTCCCCTCAGTTACTCGAAATCTCCGGAATAGGATCTCCGAAGCTGCTCCGATCACAAGGAGTCGAGGTGGTGGTAGAAAACTCAAATGTCGGCGAGAATCTTCAGGACCACCCTATGACGGGAATGTGCTTCGAAGTCGTTGATGGCCTTCCCACGATAGATATGATCCGCGACCCACAAGTCGTCCAAGCAGCAATGGAGTCTTATCAGTCCAGCCGCCAAGGGCCCCTGACTTCAGCGTTCCACTCTGTTGCCGCCCTGCCTGTTGTAGAGTTTCTGTCGGAAAAAGGGAAATTAGAACTAACCCAGCTGCTCGACGAATATGCGCACACTGCTTCAACATCTCAGGGTCCTTCTCAATCCTCACAGTATGCAATACTACGATCCATTCTGGAGTCTCCTAGTGATGGATCTGCAATCATTGGTATGGGAGCTAGCCAGTTGCATTTTAATAAGGAGCTCCAGAAGGACATCTACGCAATCATCGACCCAGGAAACTACATGTCGTTTCTTGTTGCACTTGCTCACCCGTACTCACGGGGCACTGTCCACATTGCATCCGCATCGCCCTCAGATCCTCCTCTCATTGACCCACAGTACCTTTCACACCCTTTGGACCTGGAGATTCTTTCTCGACATATGCGCTTCATCCCCACGATTGCTGGAACACAACCTCTGGCTTCTTTGGTGAAAGAAGGTGGTCGCCGACTGCCCCTTCACGTAGATATTGGCAGTATCGACGCGGCAAAAGAACATTGCAAGCGCAACCTTATCACGAACAACCACCCTTGTGGGACATGTGCCATGTTACCCTCAATGAAAGGCGGGGTTGTGGATGATAGGTTGAGGGTATACGGCACGAAGAGACTCCGAGTGGTGGATGCGAGTATCTTTCCAATGATCCCCAGGGGCAATATTCAGAGCAGCGTCTATGCTGTTGCTGAGCGAGCGGCGGATTTGATTAAGGAGGATCATGAATTGAGCAAGTCAGATCCTGCGTGAGCACAATTGCCACAGATAGTCGAGGGCTTACTAGCTACCATTGTGACCTCGCAATTGACGTGCTTGTAATGTTGATATCAATCTTGCTTAAGGTTAGGCACGACATCATGTAAGACATCTGTCTCGCAGCGAAGACCGATCCGAGCAACAGAAAAGGTAGTAAAGTACAATAACACGGCACGACAACCACTACGATTAACAAAATTTCTATAAGCTCCTCGGTATATAAGAAATAAGATTATTACACGCGCGTAGTGGTAGAGTATATAGCGGTCCTCGACCAGTAAAGACTAGATCTCCACTGACGGCTACGTGACCGAGTTTACCCTTTCCTTCCGAAGGAACGTGCTATGTATGATTGAAGCTAGGAGAAACGGCGCTAATGATAGATGTATTCAAGGTTTGTCCCTGGTTTCTACTTTTCTTCATTTTGATATATTTTGAGCCCTACTCTCTCTACCAATAGCAAAAGAGATTCTTACGATCAGCATTCGTTCAACACATCAATCATCTACATGTCTGAAGCGAACAATATAGCTGGCACCGTGGGTTGGTGGGTTGGTGCCTTTTTGGTGCTGCTCGTCTGGTCCCTCCTAAGTGCCTACATAAGCCGACGCATCATCTCGAGTAAGAGAGCTACGGAGATAGATTCCCTCTGTATTATCAAAGACCTCGAGAGGCTTCATGCCACCGAAATAGCCAAACTTGATGTCTCACTGAGGTTAGAAAAACTCGCACAAGACAATCGACAATTGCGGAGTCGGCACCGGCCATGACCTCAGCTTCGTCTTCCATTTGGGCTGAAGCCTTCAACTTCATCATCGTCGGAGGCGGTACGGCAGGATTGGTCTTCCTCTTCATGGGGCTCGTAATCAAGCTCCATTTATGGGGAGGAGCCTCACTCTACCGATGGTAAGGGCGATTCTTGTGATGAACATTCTGTAAGCATATCAACCATCAACATGTCTGAAGCAAACAGTCTGGAAGTGTTTGGCTGATAGGAGGTTCCGTAATAGAAGTGGTATTTTTGTCGTTTTTGGTAGGGGAGTTGTTCGGAGGAAGGTAGGGGGTTTGAAGGGGGGCTTGTGGTTGGGGAAGAGGGTTGCTATGGTTGCAGTGATGCTTGTGTTTGATTGGTTGCCTGAGATGGGATATTTCATTCTTGGCTGAAAGGTGGACAAATACAGAGCCCATTCATTGAGTCTGGCTGACCGACTACCATTTGCTCTTATTCTGCAGCGCAAACTTGAGAGCAGTATGGTCCGTAACAACCGTGAAATTCCCATCGTCGAAGAACTGAAGAAGCGTCAAAGCCCAAACCTGGGCACCGGCTTCCAGCTATCTGATTTCGTCAGAAGATATTTTAGGGCTGATTGTGTTTTCTGGGACGAGGCTGAGTGTGGGGCACGCCTAGTTGAAGAGAGGGGACTGTGAGAGCAATCTAGGACCCACAGTGAAAAAATGGCCTGGGAAGCATACACTCATCCGGATCAATCCCTCGCGCCGGTTTGGATGATGAGAAGATACTCCAATACTGAATCACTTAGCCACGACATATTTTATTCTAGTGCTCAGCTGTAAGAACAAGTCTCATGCCAAATATCTTTCATTGAGTCAATCCTGACGAGTGTTAGCAGATTCCCGAATCAATTCTATCGGTTGGATTTTGGTGGACCCACATTGACATCTTAACTGACTAAATTCTGAGACTGTTCGAGAGAATTTTTCGCTGCCAAAATCGATAGTCGCTAGCCTATTTCATTAACACCCTTTAAAAGGCCACGCTTCCACAACTACTTGCCATCTTGAATCCCAATCATCCTCGATCCACACCCACAAACTCACCATCTACTGATTTTCTCACGGCTGAGGCCATCGTTCATATCCCAGACTCAGAGCCTTCACTTCTGCCCAAGACCTCCTCTCTACACCGTGCAATGATGTCAAGCACTACAAGCCATACCTCACAGGGCAACGCGACGCATGGCGGTGCTCTCTTCCGACTCCCTCGTGAGATCCGTAATATGATCTACCGACTTTCAGTCAGTGGCCGCTATCTAGCGGACGTGGACCCCAATAGGGTGTCATCCTACCTAGACCTATCTGTTCTTCGAGTCTCGAAGCTCATCAGCCATGAAGCGATGGAAATCTTATATTCGGAGAGTGTCTTTGTATTCGTTATCGACATGAATGACCAGAGAACCTACCACAAGGCCGAAGAATTTTCTCGGCTGAAGAGAGTCGCGCCCATGATGAAAAATGTTGACATCGACATCGAGAGTTCTTCGCTCAGGACTGGAATAGGGTTCTCCTGTTGGTGTAGCACCCTGATTCAGGATGACGAAGCCAAGGCTCGCAGTGCGAAGAAGTTCGAGCGGAGTCTCAGCCGTACCATTGGTCTCTTTGAAAGTGTCGGCAACAAGCGTCGGAATCTACATATCAGACTACTAGATTGCTACCCATGCATGGCCCCATCGACGGCTTTCAGCACCACTTGCCAGAGACTTGGGAGACTGGTTGGCTTCCGCAACGCCACTTTCGACATCACAACCTCGCACATCATGTTTCTGTTTGATGATGATTTCCCTAGCACGATTACGCCGGCTCGTGATCTACTGAGCCGCATTTCGAGTGCGGTAACAGAGGAGCTGCAACCTACTTTCGGACCCGCCATCTCTGTCTCCAAATTCATAATTGAACCGCTCTATACTCCAAGGGAAGGCCTCCGTGGTGACGGCAGGACCAATTTCACCGCAACTCTTCAATTTCATCCAGACAAGCAGCTAGTCAGGAAACACGTCTTGGAGGAGGGTAGTCCAGGGTAGACCCTCCAGGGGTGCGCTTATTTGATTGCGAGGGGCACTATTTTACAGAAAGGTCATTTTATGCTCTGTTGACTTGGGTGAGGACTACGGTGGTCTGCACCAGGGGCCCATAACGCTCTCGATCCCATTCTTCCAGAGCTTACCGACCTCCTTCACCTGATATGTAAATATAAGCACCATGTGATTTTTGTCTCCGCGGGCTCAGAGAATTGATGATGACGTCTGGCGACCTATGGCAAACAGAGGGAATGGTCGGTGAGGATGTTTGAGCCGTTGCCATTGGAAAATTTGCCCCTAACCCCTGTTGAATGTCTGTTCCGCCCCAGCTCGAACATATACGAAAACGTCAATAGATAAATAACAATTTCTCATAGACTTGCCTGGCATTTGAGTCTTTAGACTTGATGGTGGCCTGCGAACTTCCTTGTATGCTAACCAAAGGTTCCAACTCTTAGTTCCTAAAGCTTGAAATTGAACCGTCGAATCATCGTGGGCTCAGGGTTAGGGTTAGGGTGGAAGCACTTATCTTAAGGGTTTCTATGCTCTTAAGTTTGTAGTGTTACATTCTAGGGAATCAATCAGAATAAGTCAATGGTCAACTCAATGGTCGTTGGGCTGTCGAGGGCTGTCATCAGAATCCATGGTCGAATCAATGGTCGAATCAATGGTCGAACTAACTCACTGGACTATGGTGATGGGACAAGACCAGAGGTGGGCTGGTTAGAGTCTATCATGCACCGTGTACGGTTGCTCGACATATCAGACTGGGCCTGCTGCTGATTGTGCTAAGAGACTGCACGACGGCTACCTTCCATTCCATTGGCAACGGCAGCTCGCGTATCATGCTAGCCCCTGGGTCCAACAGATATCTAGAGAATATCTCGGGCAAATTGGTGGTCTCGTCACCGTGGAACACCGTAGTCTCCCCCCGAGGTCGCAACCGTGACAGCATCCCGCAGCTCCCTCACTCCATATGTCCCCCAGGTCACGAGCAACCCTCTCAACCCGAACCCACGCAACCGCAACAAGAAACCCCTTACCCCCTAACCACCACCCAACCTCTCAACCCAACACTCAAACCGCCCAAAAAGCACCCCCAATCCCAAACCCAACCATGACAACCTTCCCCCCCCTTCTCCTTCCCGCCCTCCCTCATAGCCCTCCTCGCCCTAACAACCGGCATCTACGGCCTCAGCTCCCCCCACCCCTTCGCCACCACC
>JAEUBB010000375.1:8230-28200 GCA_018257885.1 Parmelia sp. 050094
CTACCTACTCATCATCCATCATCCAGACTTATGACAATTGGAAACGAAATGTCGAGATCCAAAATCCTTTTTAGATATAGTATATCCAGCCATACGCAGGCCCCGAAATACAATATTCCGAAACTCCCAACCTACGACGACGACAGCATACTACAGAAACACTATTCTGCCATTCAATAGATATATCATCGTCTACATTTCGCAGAGGAGCCACCGATCGAACATGCAGCGTAGAATGCCAAAAGCTTCTACCAAGAAATCCTGCTTCTGGGTTAGCGGAAGCAGGACGAGACCTACCGGTTCCCCTATCAAATAGAGGGTTTGCAGCCAGCACCACCAAGGTACAGCTCCGTCTCGTAGCTGAGCTTTACACTGCGCACATAGGATACAGCACAGAGATGAGAATCCCGTGCCTTGCCTGACCGCGCGGCCGTCAAACGTGTCCAGATGATTCCATGCTTTCCTTTCATCCCAAATTTGCCCCCTAGTTATCTCTTAGCCACGAGGTCTTCAACCTCATTGACCCCACTTACAGATCACCATGCTTCCCATCATTCCCTGCTGTCACCCTTTGAAATGGCCCGGCACACGATTGAGGGCAACGGGATTCGATGAGCAATCATAGGCTCAGGATAGGGATCGGAGGCTAGGATGTCAAGGAGAGGATTGGACTACGGCCTCGATTAAATAGACAATGTACCGTACCGATCCCTTAGAACATGTCTTTGTAGCGGAATCCGCAATAAGTAGTATAGGTTTAGAATAGGGATTGGAGGCTGGGATGTTGAGGAGAGTAGGGGACCATGGCCGCGATTTTATAGGTGTATTTGTAGATGAAATTCGCAATGAACGACTACCTGGGCGGTCTATTACCCTCCCCTTTTCCCAAACAGTTCATCTCAAACCCCATTCCACCTATCAACTTCCGGGATCACGACCGTACCTCATGCACACTTTCAACCCACCATTCCCCTCCATCGAATCCACCCCCCAACCACAAGACCCGTAACAATGATCCACCCACAGGTCAAAGACCAAAAAACGAGCATCCACCGTACCCAGCCACCCATACTAGTGCTCCGCTCCTACCGCCAATGCAGTCTCGTTTCCTTCTACTCCAGCGGTCCATCCAAAGTTTCTGGAGCGTCTTCCCAGGGTACTTGGTCCTCATCATCGTCATCATCATCATCATCATCATCATCCACCCGCTCTCCTTCGACAAACCCGGCCTCTGGGCCCCCATCCAGATCCTGTTGCTGGGCCTCGGCAATGCTGTTACAGAGCTCTTCAAAGGCCGAATACCACGCTAATGGGTCCTCATCCAAGGGCTGAACTGCCCATAATGCTCGAGCTTCATTGTCATCTCTTCGCCATTGCGCCCAATCCAGCGCCTCGTCACCGTCTAAATTAAGCTTCTTCATTTGACGTGCAGACTGAAGCATATGTATCGTCTCAAGATCCCCGTATAAAGCAGTATAAACCAGTAGTGAGTTCCCACCATAATCCTTTCCATCGTACTCAAGGGCCTCGTCGCGCAGCAGGAGTCTCAGAGCTTCATGAGCGTTATTCATTACCCCATGCATCAAAATGGTTCTTCCTTCCTGAGTTGCGGCATTTATGTCTGCACCTTCTTCTAACATATATTGACAGTTTGTGGGAATATTGCTACATACTGCCCAATGCAATGGCCGATATCCATAACGGGTCTGGCTTTCGATGCTTGCGCCATTAGATAGAAGGCACTCCATGATTGTGATACCATTCTGCTTCGTCGAAGCCCAGTGCATCGCGGTAGGTCCCTCGATATCCCCACAATTAACGTCTGCTTTGGCAGCTAACAATATTTGCACAATAGCAAGGTCGCCTTGATAAACAGCTTGAAACAGAGGGGTTCTTCCAGTTGAATCTACGTGCTCAAGGTTTGATCCACAAAGAAGGAGTTGTTTAACAGAGTCACAGTCAGAGAATCGTACTGCCCAGGACAGTGCCGTATTCCTATTTGCATCCACATCGTCAATTGCAGACCGTGAGGTTACAGAAAGGACACTACTGAAATCTTCGCGAGAGGAACCAACGTAGGCTCTAGTCAATGGTGGATATCCAAAGTGAGATAATCGTGGTTTGTGGCCGAGCAGAGTATGCAAACTGCTTTTGTCTCTTCCTTGACTAGGGGCTCTCTGCCTGGCTATTTCTCTTTGCCAGTAGATGTTATAAGCACACCTGCTTTACCTTCAGCATAAAAGAAAGTCCAACCTAGTCCAGATGACGCCTACAAGCCTTGAGAATTTTCGAAGAATACATCGGAGCCAGCTTTTATCAGAAATGCCGCGGTTTCGTAATTTGCATAGTCAAGAGCCAGCTATTAATTGGGTTACTTCTAGAGCATGTACAAGAGATTGATTACTCCTCACCTGAAGGGCACTTAAGCCATATTCGTTCACGTCAACTACCGACGCTTCTCCATGCTTGAAGAGGTGTTGCAGACAATGGATGGCTGTAACTTCGTAGCTACTGTCCATCATGGCCGCCTGGAACACCACCTCTAGGCTAGAGCGTACTCTCACGACTCTGAGGCAGAGCTCTAGCCCTCTTGATTGATTGTATGCTATTCTCAAACTTACCACTCTATTCAATAGCCATTGGGGAAATGCGTATGTATAAGAAGTCGAATGACCTCCGCAGTCGGCGCTATCACATGTCCGAGTCCTCCACGGCTGTGCGCGGTACCCTACCCAGAGGGAACCAAACATAGCATCTAGATTGTAAGGACTCCTGAGGCCGCGTTTATTATGGCATACACAGGTGCAATCTTGCTCGCAGAGGCCTCGAACAAGATCGAAACATACCGCGTTGGAAGTTAACACAGCATCTGACCATGAAGACTGGGATTGACCGAGTCTCGACAACGTTGTAAATGTATCTGTCTGCCGCACTTCAGGGCTGTTTTCATTCTGCAAAGACTGAGGGATTGCAGCCTGCTGAGAGTCTTGAAGCATGAGTCTCTGTCCGCTTTGTTGTCTCCTGAAAGCCTCGTCAGACTGAGCAACTTGGACCTTCACCGCTTCCATTGTGAGGCATGTTTTACGCATCTGATCATGCAGTCCCAGAGAAGTGGATCTTAGCATGGTCAGCATATGATCTAACAGTCACAATACTTGAAGGCGACCTCACGATGAGAGAAGACTCAGCGCAGTTGATAAGCGGATTCTATCAGTACGGATATCATCTATCAGGCGTGCTACCTTTGATTCCACTCGGAGCCACGCAATCCAATCTAGTCTTGACCTTCCATCACGACTGTCTATTATGGTGAGCTCGTATGCAATTAATGACTCCAAAGCCAATAGTGTTCGCTTTATATATGCAAGGGCTGAAGTAAGGCTAGCGAGGCTGGGTAAGGGCCCTTGCCGGAGTAGGTCATCGACATCTTGAACGACATACTGGAGATCGGTAACCTCGTTATTGAGCTGGAGAAGGATGTCAGGGAGACGTCTGGCGGATATGACTTTCTTAAAACCTTTGCCGATAGCACTCCCCGCACCAACAATCGCGAGGATACTCGCAGTCATGGAAAGTGGATCCATTCTGGTCTCACAGCAAGAAGGCACAAAATACCTCAGCCCTATAGGCTATTGACGAAAAGCACCACAGCCAAGTAGTCCGTGGCGGTCACCGTTGACTTTCGATGGCTTCAGAAAGGGAAAACGCAAGATGCAATGTTTCACAAGCGAGGTATAATTTCAATGACAGGAGGGTTCGTAAGGGGGCAGGGCCCAGTCAGCCTCGTCATACTGCGGGGTGGAAACCCAACGAGAGAGAAAAGGTAAGATGAATGACCACGGCTCATCCGCTAGCTCGATTCCAGGCCTCCGCCGTTGTTCTTCTGCATCCAGAAATCAGTGCATAGTATATATCTAAGTTGTCAAGAAGCAGCAGAGTCTTAGAGACTGTGTAGCAGTAACCTGTTGGGAGGACAGGTCTACACGCGGCGGAATTGCACTAGGGCTAGGGCTACTTGATGACTAATCAATTTGATTGGCTAGAATTCTAGCTAGTCTGCTATTTAAAGAATCTAAAGAACTTAAGGAAAAAAATTTATAAAGACGATTATAATTAGTATTTAACTTCTTTCTCTAAGTTAGAAATATTCTAAGCGATAATCTATTATTAAGTAACTAGTCTATAATAATTTAGATTTTATAAGAATTATAAATTAATCTTTCTTTAGAGAAATAAAAAAGAAAATAATTATTTAATAAAAATAATATTTTTTTTTTATTATTTTATTAGTTTCTAGTAATAGCTAGATTTTAAAGATTTAAAAGTTCTTTATAGTAATAAAAGATCTATAAAATAAGCGATTTAATTATAATATTAATAATTTAAAAAGATATTAGAATATATTCTAACTAGATTATTTTATTCTTATAGACTTAATAAATATAGTAATATTAAATATTAATATACTTAATTTACTAGTAATACTTAAGGTTCTTTATAAGATCTATATTACTCTTATTATTATTTATTAGCTTAATAGAGTTATTCTTTTTATTACGAAAGAATAGTTCTTTTAGCTAGTAAGTAGTCTAGATAATAAATTTAAAAGTCTTTATTAAAGTAATATATTTTACTTTAGTTATAAATATAGCGATATCTCGCTACTTCTTATTAGTTTAAATATATATAGTCTAGCTATATAGAAGAGAGTAGCTATAAATAGATTTATAATTATATTTATTATTTATAAAAATAAAGTTAAAGTATATTATTAAGATATTTTTCTTTTTAAAGTATAGCTTATAGTTAACTATCTTAGTAATATATTTTAATACTTAATTAAGCGTATTTATATAGTAAATAGTTAAATTATAATAAAACTAGCTAAGTTTATCTATAGTAAAAGTAAGATTAAATCGCGTCTTTATTATTAAATATATAAGGCTCTTAATTCGCTATTAATATTTTTATTAATTAGTATATTCTTTATCTATACGTATAGAGGCTATAAATTTATAGTTATTAATAGAAGTAGCTACTAAGATATAGTTAGTTATTTTATAATTCTTTAATATCTTTTTAATATATTATAACTAGTTTAGAGTAAGTTACTTGTTATTGCGATATACTTAGATACTTAGAATACGCTTAACTTTTTTAGAATTCTTTACGGGGAAAGCCTTCTTAATCTGACTCTTAATTTAAGCTATTAGAGAGTTAGACTTAGTAAGTATTAGAATATTATTTATATAGAGTACTATAATAGTTAGTTTCTATTTAATAACTCGAATAAATATATATTTATTAGAAGAAATAGTCTTAAAACTTATTTTTTTAATTATAATTTTAAATTTCTTATTCTAAATTCGTACTAATTATTTAAAATTAAATAAGCTCTTTCTAAGATATAGAGCCTTTTCTCTTATTCTAATAATAATTTATTAATCTAGTATAAATATTATATAGATTATATTACGTAGTTTACTATTAAGATAGATATTATTAATATTTATTTAATAGACTTAAAGATTTAGAATATTTATAATAGCTATTAAGAAATATAATAACTTAAATCTTAATATAAGAATAAATATTTTATAAAAATTAATATTTTTTATTT
Organism: Parmelia sp. 050094; assembly: GCA_018257885.1. Lineage (NCBI taxonomy): Eukaryota > Fungi > Ascomycota > Lecanoromycetes > Lecanorales > Parmeliaceae > Parmelia > Parmelia sp. 050094. The sequence goes on from JAEUBB010000375.1 coordinate 13,851, forward strand.
ATATAAATTCTCTAATAACTAATTTAGTCTTATACTTATTAATAGTTCTATTAAGATTATACTTAATTTTAAAAATCTATTTATAAGTTATAATCTTTCTTTTTAGAAGTATCTCTTTAACGGTTTATATATTATTTATAATAAGATTTTTAAAATACTTTATAATAGCGAGTATCTATTCTCGTTTATTTAATTTAGTAACTACTTTTTTATATATTTAGAATTTAATCTTCTATTAAGTAATATATATATTCTTTTTACTAAAGGTTTTAAGAAATTTTTAATAATTAGCGGATTTTTATTTTCTTATAAGTCTATTTAATATAGTTATAGATATTACTAGCTTTCTACTAGAAGCTCTTAGTCTAAGTAAAGATATAAATATAGTACTTACTTATAGTAAATAATTTTATAAATTTTATTTAAAATTTTCCGCTTTAAACTGCGATATATTTATTATATTTAAAAAAGTCGCTTTATTTTATTAAAGGAAATTACTTATTTCGATATTTTCTTTAATACTATTAGAAATAGATAGAGAAACTCTCTCTAATCTAAAATTCTTTATAAAATTCTTTAAAACTTTATTTATTTTATTTATTAATAATAATATTATAGGTTCTTCTAATAATCTATTATTCTTTTAATTATTATTATCGCTAAATTTATATTTTATTAATACTTCTCTATTATTATTAAAGGGTATAATATTTAATAATTAAAGAGATAAGATCTTTACTCGTACTAAGTTAAATTTTAATAGAAAGTCTTAAGATAATAAATTAATATTCTTTTAATCTTTATAGAATTTAATATTTATTAATTACTTAAAATAGTTCTTTTTAGATTAGTAAACGCGATACTAAGTACTTAAATAGTACTTAGTATATACTCTTAGATATATTATTATTATTAACTTATTTTATCGCTATTCTTTAATTAATAAAACTTTATAAATATATTTAAAGACTCTCTTATTAATTAGAGTTAATTTAATTTTAAATTAAATCTTATTAGATAATCTATCTTTTCTAGTTTTCTACGGTATTTTATTATATAGATAGTATATATATAAAACGGTCTTTATCTAGAAAGATAGTAATAGTTCTAACTTAATTAATATATATCTCGCTATAATAATAATTATTTAATTAAATTATTTAGCGATTCTATTCTAATAGATTATATAGATATTTATAAACTCTATTAAAATATTTATATTTTATAGTTTCTTTTTAGCTATCTAGTACTTCTTTATATTATTAATATATATTATAATTACTAGTTTATAATCTATATAAGTAATCTAGCGAACTTAATAAATAATAAATAAGTATATCTTATTCTTTAATAAGATTATATTTACGTTTACTTATATTAAATCTTTATTAATAAGTAATATAAATTATTTATACTCTTTAATAAAACTTCTATATAGAAAAGAACTTTATATATTATTATATATTCTCGCTTTAAGTATCTTTACTCTTAGTCGAGGCTTTTAATTAATTATTTAGATTATCTTAATCTAATTATAGACGTCGTATTAAAATTCGTTAAAAACTTTAAATACTTTTATACTAATAGCGTATTAGTATAAATTCTTTATTCTATAAATACTTAAATAATTTAATTACTAATATATAAGTTTAAAGAACTCTTTTTAAAATAATACTTTATTCTATATTAATATCTTATTATTAAGTCGATTAATACTAGTTATTATAGATAGAACAGCCTTTTTATCTTTATAATCTAAAAGAATACTATTAATTAGAGATTTTTTATAATTAGAAGAATTCTCTACTTCTTAACTTATAAACGTATAATTTTACTCGCTATTTATTAACTTATATAGTTCTTTAACTGCGTAATCTCTTATAACGATATAACTAGTTTTCTAATTAATAATTTCTACTCGCTATCTTTTAAAAGTTACTAAATAACTCTTTCGATCTAGGGCTATAATAGATAATAAATTAATACTTATCTTTAAAATATATAGAATATTCTTTAGTCTTTAATTATAATCTTTTATTATAATCTTAATATTATCGTGATTAGTTACTAATAACTTGCTCTAGTTATTAAATTTAACTTTTCTATCGTAGCGTAAGAAATTAATAAATAAATTTTATAATAATATTATATAACGCGTTACTTCTAAGTTAAGAAGTTATTTTAAGATATAGCTATATTTAAATATAGCTATCTAAGTACGTTTCTTAAATAGATTCTTATTACTCTTATTATTAGTTATAATAGTAATCTTATTCTTTTTATAATCGCTAGAATTAGAAGAATTCTTCTTAATCTTTAATAACTTTTTTCGCTTAAATTTTAAGTAAAAAGAATTATTCTTATCGTTCTAAAAATTAGTTAAATAATTCTTATAAATATAATCTTTCTTACTATAACTATAGTACTTAACTTTTAATTAATAGTTACTAAATCTTTTACGCTAGTCTATATTAAAATATCTATCTTTATTATTTTTTATAATATTTATAATATTCTTTTTAGTCTTTATCTCTTTTTTTATCGTTCTAAGATATTTAATAATAAGAAATAGAGTTAAGAGATCTAAGTTCGTTTTTTTTAGAGTATATTTAGTTATAGCGTATTTCTTATTCTTATACGTATTTATAAGAATAGTAGTCTTTATAATTAAAAGAGATCTTATTATAAATATAATATTTCTAATCTTATTAGCTTATTATTATAACGTAATTATTATTTAATCTATAGTCTTATCTACTCTCTTTTTATATCTATAAAAGCGCTATAGTATTAATACGAGATATTTCTTTTTACTAATATTATAAACTCTATAAAGTTCGTCTTATTTAGTCTTAAATTATAGTAAATATATAATATAAAATAACTAAATCTCTTCTATATATCTTATTAATAGAACTATAATTTAGCTATTATAAATTATTTAATTCTTAATCTCTTTTTATATATTAAGGAGATACGTCTTCGCTATGATTCTATATAGACTACGGTCGTTTAGAAATTTCTTATAGACTTAGAATTAAACGTAATAGTTATAAAACTTTAGAATAGATAATTTTATATATAATTACTTTAATACTAACTTATTAATACTAAATAGATTTATATTTAGAATAATATTAAAATCGAATAATATTTTCTTTTTTAAGTTAATTATCTAACTCCTTTAATTCTTATTAGTCGTTAATAATAATATAATTAATATACTAAAAGATCTTCTACTACTCTTATCCTCTATAATAATAAACTACTTATTAGGTTAATAAATATATCTTAGTTAATAGCTAACTGAGCTTATAATCTATTAAAAGAATAGATCTATATATAATAGAATTATATTAGAACTAAAGCTACTTAATAACTAATTAATTTAATTAGCTAGAATTCTAGCTAATCTACTATTTAAAGAATTTAAAGAACTTAAGAAAAAAAGTCTATAAAGATAATTATAATTAGTATTTAATTTCTTTTTTTAGATTAGAAATATTTTAAGTAATAGCCTATTATTAAATAGCTAGTCTATAGTAATTTAGATTTCGTAAGGGTCGTAAATCGACCTTTCTCTAGAGAAATAAAGAAGGAAATAATTATCTAACAAAAATAATATAATCGCCGTCGCCGATTTAGCGTTATCTTAGCGTGTCTTAGTATTTCTTCTGCAGTAGTATATATATTATAGCGTTCCCTCTATTTTTACGAAGGTTTATATTAAAATTTCTAGACGCTAAGCCTCGTATATAACGCTAGAAAGATAGATTATTTATCTTAATAAAATAATAAAAGAACTCTTAAAAGTATTAAGATACTAATTACTAAGGTTATCTATAAGTATAGAAGAAACTTAATTATTTCTATAGAAATCTAAGTCTAAATACTTCTGCCAAGCTACTTCCGCAATAGGCCTAGCGATAGGCCTAGTTAACGTCCGAAATAGCCCTAATTTCTACTAGAAAGAAGATAGAAAATACCTTAACTCTAATAAATACTGGTAATTAAGAAAAGTTATCGCCCCGATAATAGTAGTAGAGCGGAAACTTAGTAATAAAGTAAATAATAGAGACTAGAATAAAGAAATTTCCTTCTCGTTATAAACTTAATAAATATTTAAAACGACTTTAATTTCTATAAAAAGAACTTTTAAAAAGACTTTAACTTTCTATAAAAAGAAGTTTTACTTCTAGACTTTAAAAGATTTTAAGCGTTAACTAAAAAGTTATCAACTTATTCTAATTTCTATCTTATTAATAAAGTCTTAGAAAGGTCTTAGAAAAGCCTTAAATCTATCTTTTAATTCTTAATAACTATAGTTAATAGAGTAGTATTACTATTAAATACCTTATATTTATCTACTCTTTTCTTAGTATTTCTTAATAGCTTATAGTGTTAGGAAGTAGACGTTAAATTAGAATAATAGTATAGATATTTAATATAAATAGAATTCTAGCTATAAAAAAGAAAGAATAGCTAGCTAGAAGAATATTAAGAAGTTACAAATAGCGCTAAGGCGCTAGCGGAGAAGGCTAGATAAGAACTAGTAAGAAAGGTCTAGTTAAACCGTAATACTACCCTTCCTTCTAAATACGTTACGTCCTCGTAACGTAGCCCTTCTTCGGCTCTCGGCGATAACGTAGTATAGTCTATTAATATATCTACTAGCCTCTTATTATAATCTATTAATATATATATACTTGTATATATCTAACGAAGAAGAAAAAGTTGAAAATATTAAGTATTAATAGAGATATACTAGTATTCTAACTTCTAGCGACTGTAACCTAGAGTCGAATCTTATAAAGAATAGCTTCGGACGTAGCTAATAGTAGTGTAAATTATTAGAGAAAGATTTAGATAAAAGAATATTAAGTACTAAGATTAAGTAAGATAATCTAGCGAAGTAAAAATTTAATAAAATAGACTAACTAGATTAAATTCTAAGTATTCAAAATAGTGCTAAGACTTTTATATTTTATATTACAGATTAAGGGGTATCTTAAAGAGATATATTAATATCTTGCTAGCGCTTTCTATTTTCTTCCCTACTGCTGCTACGGAGTAAGGTCTAGCGGAGATATACGTATATCCCTAACTAGAATTCTTAGTATATCTTTCTCTCTTTCCCCGGTACGGAGTATTTAGGTCTATAGCTATATAGCCTAGCTATTTATAGCGAAAGTATTTACCTTCGGAACGTAGCTGTTCTAGATATTTCTCTAAATATTAATTAGCTTTATAATAACCTCGCTTCGAATTTAAGCTTCTATTTAATTAGTCCGTAGAGTAGCTATCTTCGCTAGCTTAATAATAGCTATAATTATAGCTTTATACTCTAGATCGTTTACGCTCTTTATATATTAAGCGTATATTTAAGTTATACTGCTATAGTTATTAAACGTAGATCTAAAATAATATAGACTTTATTCTATTCGTAGTTTACTATCTTAAATTAGATAAAATAATACGTATTAAGTTAGAAATCTACTATTATTTACGAAGCTGTAATAGTATTATTATAGCGATATATCTAGCTAAGAATTCGTTAAATATCTTATTCTTTTCTTTTATATTAAAGTCTAAATTATAGAGTCTCGTATTAATATTTCTATATACGTTAAATTCGCTATATATATTATTAAGATCTCTAAGAACTTTCTTTAGTATAATATAAGAATTAATTACTAACTTGAAACAGCGGGCCTTAATAACGTTAAACGTAGTTAACTTATAATAGTCTCGTATATAGTTAATTCTTAACTAATTTATAGAATAGAGTATTATATTTACTTTAAATTTAATTTCTAAATAAAGTTATTAAGACTTCTATTAAGTAGAATTACCGTGAAAATTTAGTACGTCGAGATAATATTTATTATTCCTCTACTAAATAGGCGCAGTAAGCGTAATTTATATAAGTATTTATTAAGAAATAGAAGTATTCTCCCGTTAAGAAGATAAAATATAAGTATTTCAAGTAGTTTTCTTTAGAATTTCTAGAGAAATACGCTTATTTCTCTTAATTTATAGATCTTTCGGGCCTTTCTTATCGAAGTTATAGAATTCTTTTTATACTTATTATATTTAGGCTATTCGATTAGCTAGGTCTCTTATAGTGAATCGATACTAATCTCGTTAATAATATAAGTAATTAAATATCGTAAGTTTATATTAAGAAATTTATTAATATTGTTCTAGGGCCTTCTAGGCCTATTAAAGTTAATCTTAAAGCTATTTAATAATAAGCTTTATCTCTTAATTCTTTTTAGTAAGCGCCTTATAATTTTAATAAGAGTAAGCTCGTTTCTATTTCTAAATAGTAGTAAATAGCTATATTTATTCTTCTTATAAGTATTCTTCTTAGTATAAGTCTTCTATATCGGAATTCTTCTTTTTCGCTAATTATAGAGTTTCTAAATCTTTATTAAGACCGTCTATTCTTTTTCTAATAGATTAATTCGCTTAGGTACTTACTTAGATACTTACTTAGTATATTATTCTTACTTAGTGTTTTTACTTAAGACGTTAGAAATTTATCTCCGGATTACTAAATATTACTATAGCCTAGAAGGATAGCTAGAATTATATTAGAGAGTAGACGTTAAATTAGAATAATAATATAAGTATTTAATATAAATAAAATTCTAGTTATAAGAAAGAAAGAATAGCTAGCTAGAAGAATATTAAGAAGTTATAAATAGTACTAAGGCGCTAGCGGAGAAGACTAGGTAAGAACTAGTAGAAAAGGCCTAGTTAAATCGTAATATATAGTTAGATTTCTATATATTAGATTTTAAATTATAAGTTAGTTATCTTACTAGATACTATATTAACTACTCTCTTTCTTAACAAATTCGTTACTTTCGTAATAGCTTCTTAACTTTATATTTATCTTTTCTATTAATTACTTTAGTAGAAGCGGAAGATTAATATTACTAATAAGAATCTTCTACTAAGTCGATAGTAGATTCTAAGTAAATAATAAAGATTATATTATAGATACTTATATTAGCTAATAATTTTAACTAATAGATAAGCTAATCGATTTATTTAAAGATCTTAAAAAATCTAATTAGTTAAGATTTAATCTTCTTTAATCTAATAGTAGAAACCTTATAGTCTTAATATAATTATAGATTAACTAGATTACCGATATTAAAGAACTTTAGCTAATAATTAAAGTTATAGTATTTCTTTATTTATAATAAAGTAAACGCAATAGTATTCTTAATATCGATATACGTAGAATAATATTTATTTATAGTAGTAGATTTAGTAGACCTAGATACTTCTATAGCTAGAATAATAACTTAGCGAGTCGATTAATCTATAATTAATAAGCGTTCTTAAGAAAGATCCCGCGAAAGATTTAGCGAGAAATCTCGCTAATTTTTAAAAGCCTTTTAACGATTTTTAAATACTTCTAGCCGGTTAGCTTTAATAGCTAATAGTTCTTAATAATTTTTAAAAGTTTCCGATAGCCGATAAGATAGAATTCTAATAATAATAGTATATTCTTCTTAATTAGATTTAATAGTACTTCTAATAACTAAAAAGACTACTACGATAGCTTCTTCTATTTTCGATATAGCTTAGAAAGTCTCGATAATATCTAGATTATTAATTCGTAATAGATTAAGGGCCTCTTAAATATAAAAACTATAAAGTATCTAAGTAGATATTTAAGTAGTTAAGCTATATTTAACTAAATTATTTAGAGCTACTAATATTCTTAAGAATATTATTAACTATATTCTAGAATTATTAAAGATAGTAATATAGTATTATAAAGCGATTTTCGCTATTTAATTAAATCTTTTTAATATCTTATCGATCTACGAGTACTATACTATAGAATAGAGAAGATTAACTTTAAGAATCTAAAAGATCTACTTTTATACTTATATTATAAACTTTTAATTCTAATTAAATATAAAGGCTCTAAATAATTTCTAGTTAATATTAGCTAGTCTATTAAAAATTTATAATACTTAGTTCTTAGCTCTCTATATAGCTTTATTAAAAATAAAGATAATAATCTTTAAAAATTTATTAATTATTTAAAGAATATAGTTATAGTTTTCTAGTAATAACTTAAAAAGTACTAGAATAAAGTTAATTATAAGTATATAAAAGAGTTTAATAAATATTAAAACTAACTAAAAAGATCTATAAAATTAGTAATATAGTATTTAATTAAACTAGTAGTAAGAGTAATATCTAATAAACTTATATAGCTTAATAGCTATTCTAAATATATAAAGACTCTTTATAAGATATTTATAAGTTCGAGTATAGTTAGAATAGTCTATTTTATTATAGACTAACTTAAAAACTTCTACTTCTATAGCTAAAGAAATATATAGTTAAAGATCTCTTTTATTATTATTAAAGTATAACAGATTATTAATAATTTAATAGAAAAGCTTTATAATATTTTCTTTTAAAAGATTATTATTTTAAAGTAGCTTTAAAACTCTTTACTATCTTAATTCTTAATAGTCGTTAAATAGATATTAATAGAATTTAGAACTTATTTCTATTAAGATAACTAAAAAGTAATAAACTATTAAAGTATTTAAGAACTTATTAGTTTTTAATTAATATTTTCTACTTACTAGTTTAAAAAGAGTATTTAAGACGATATTAAATTTTTCTAGCTTATATCTAATATTTAGTTAAAATCTCTATAAGTATTTAAAAGCTCGAACTAATCTTAAATTTAATTTCTTAGTAAATATAGTATTTAAGCTAATCTAATATATAATATCTACGACCGTAGAGTAATTAGTATAAATAATTATTAAATACTTAGAGATCTTAATTATATATCGAATTTTCTTAATAGCTTAAATAAGTTCTACTATCTTAAGCTTTATAGATTAATATCGAGTCTCGATATTTATTAATAAGTAACTTAGAAAGAGAATAGATTACTAAGATTTCTACTTTAATAAGTTAGATTTTAACGGTTTAGTAAAGTAGAATATATAGACTTTAAAGCTAAACTCCTTATTAATATTAAGAGCGATATAGAGAATACGTTTCTAGTCGTAATAAATTAATATTATTAGTAAAGAAAAAAGCTTCTAAAGATAATAAAAAGTATTTAACTCTTTTAAAGTTAAGATAATAAGATAAGTATAACTAGTTACTTTTTTATATATATTACTTTTAACGCCTTTAACGAATCTTATAAGATATATTTTTTATAGCTATAATAGCTTTATAATAGCTATATAGTATATAATATATTAATATAAGTAACTCGTTAATTTTAAGTATTTATCTAGCTATTTAAGAATCTTTAAGAATCTTAAATTAATAATAACTACTAGCTTCTTTATAGCGATAATAAGACTAAAAATATTAATCTTCTATTCTAGTAAATAGACTAATAGATAGCTAAGAAATAACTTATAAAAAGCTAAGTAGATATTTATTCTAATTAAAATCTTAAAGATTTACTTTAAGTACTTAATATATTCTTTTATTAAAGTAGAAAAGATAATAATATTATTAATATAAACTTTATAAAATTTTCGAAAAGATCTTAAGATTCTATTAATTATTTATTAAATATAAGCTAAGGAATTTTAATAGTTTATTACTAAAACTTTAAAGAACTCTTAGTTTTAATATAAGATAATAATAAGTTAATATTAATCTAGCTTTTTTACTTACTATTAATAAAAGAAGCTAATTATATTTACTATAAAAATTATAGCTAAGTCTTTTATCTTAGCTAGGATTTTAGCTTAAAAAGATATTAAGTAAGTATTAAATATAGTAATCTTATTAAGAGCTTAAATATTAACTATAACTCGATCTTTTCTCTCGATAATAGCGATAGTATTCTTTTAAATTATAAAGTAAGAGAAAAAGAATAAAATAATAATAGTAATTTATTCTATATAATCTTAATTATAAAGTTTATTAAATTCTTAATTAATAACTTCTTTATCTCGATTATTAAGCGGATATACTTATATTTAGCTAAACTTATAAAGTTCTTACTAATTTTTAAGTAATAAAATTTCTATCTATTTTAATTTTAAGACGTTTATAACGTTTCTAGTATCTTATTAAAGAAAAGAAAAAGTATTAACTATAGAAGTAATAATAAAGCTAGCTTTTAACGTACTATAAATTATAACTTTAATAAGATAAATTACTTTATTAACTTAAGATATAAGAGTAGTTAAAAAGACTACTACGCTAGTAATAAGATATTAGAGATTAATTTTAATCTATTCTAATTAGCGCTTAAATACTTTAATAGCTAGTTTATAATTTTCCGAGTCTACGACGTAGTAGTTTATAACTTTATAGTTACTTACTTTTCTAAGCTTTTATCTTTTTAATAAAGTTATAAATTTATTAGTATTATTTTAAATAAAAATCGATAATATTATATAGTTAATTATATATATATAAGCTAAAAGAGTATCTAGCGTTTAAGATTTAAAGATAAAGTTATAATTCTTAATTAACTATAAACGCTTCTTAAATTTAATTACTAGAACGACTATATTAAAGTAAAAAGAAATAATTAATTTCTTACTATTATAAATTATAGCTATTATTCGAGATTTTTAAGAAGTAATATTAATAGATATTTTAAATTCTTTATAAGTATCTATTCTTATAATATCTCTTTATAAGTTAATTATTATCTCTTTTAGCTTTATAATATTAATCTTAATTAAGATCTTAGCTATTAAGTTATTAACGATATATAATTTATATTTTATTAGAGTAATACTATTTCTACTAGATAGATATATCTTAAGCTTAATATACTCGCTAATATTATATTTTCGATCTCTAATTTTTTTAATTATTATTAGAATAAATATTTTCTTAATTTTCGTATTAAGATTTACTTTCTATAAAAACTATTAATTAATAAGGCTTATAATATACTTAGTATTAAAATACTATTCGTAATATAGCCCTTTTAAAGATAGTTAGATTATATTAGTAACGTAGTAATAACCTTAAAAGATATAATCTTTAATAGATATATTAGTACTAATAGAAGTAATAACTTTTAAAACTTTAAAAGTAGTAGAAGAAATAACTTCTAAAAGTTTAAATAATACTTTTAAAATAGCGAAAAATTTTATAAGATCTACAAATTTTCTAAATATTTTAGTAGCTATAATTAGCGATTTTTTAAAACTTTTTAAAAGAACTTTAAGACTTACTTTATTAGAATAAGCTTTTTAAACGTAATAATAAAGGCTATTATTAGAAGTAAAAGTCTTATAATATTTCTAATATTTATAGATACTAGAAGTAGTAGCGATAAAATTACTTTTAATTATTTTACTAAGATCTTTTAGAGAGCTAGTAAGATCTTTCGAGTTATTAATTAGTTCTTCTTAGATAGCTAGCTATTAGATATCTTAATAATAAGTATTCTTATAGACTTTATACTCAGCTTACTTATTAAATAGAGGATTATTTTTAAGATCTTCTACTTTATATTAGTAAGTATAAGTATAGAATCTTTATTAATTACTATTATAAGAATAAAAAGATAATCGAAAAGAATTATAATTATTACTAATATTTAGCTAGCGGTTCTAGTTATTCTTAGCTAATATATTTATATTTTCTTAATCGCTAGTAATTTAGAGCTATTAATAATTATTAAAAAATTACTTTTACTATATCTAAGTAGCTTATAGCTATTATTAAAAAGTATTATTATTATTCTAATAGCTATTATAAAAAATAAAAGATTTATAAGAATTTAAGCTTTTAAAGTAAAATCTTCTATAGCTCTTAAATTTATTACTAGAAAAGAAATTTCCGCTATAAAAATATTAAAAAGAACTAAAATTTTAATAAAAAGAATTACTTCTAAATTAATTTTAAGATTTATTTTATTATCTAGAGTCTTAACTTCTTTAGAAACTATTTTTATAGATATTAAACTAAATATTCTTCTAGTAATAGAGCTCTTCTAGTAATCTAGCTACTATTAATTTATTAATAAATCTTAAAAGATCTCGATATAGCTTATTATTTATATACTTATATATTAGCTATACTTAGACTACTTTAGTAATAGCTATTCTAGTATTTTTAGTATTAAGTACGATATTAGAAATATACTCCGCTAGGTTCTTATAGAATTTAGTATTCTTTATAGTATATTTAATAGTGTTATAGGGTGACCCTAGGGCAGATTTTAGAGATCTCTTAGCATAGGTCTAGCAAGGCTGGCCTAGCGGCTAATAGGGCTTAGCGCTAGTCTTCTCTATAGATATCTAGGTATTCTAGCCTTCTTAGAATATAACAATTATATATATTATTATATACTATATATTAGTAACCAGCCTATATTATAATAGTAGTAACACCGTAGTTCTATCTACAGCTATATCTTTATATATAAGTATTAGGCTGTAGCTATTAGGCCGTTATTATTAAACTCAGTCCTCCGCTAGCTGTCTCTAGCGAAGCCTATAATACTATTTATGAACTATACGTCTACGCCTTCTCGTACTATTACTATTCGATCCGCCGTACCTGAAAACCTTATTAGTATTCGAACTACGTTAATCGAGTTTATAGTTATTCTTTAATATTCTTCTGAGTACTTATAACACCGCTTTGTAACTCCGTCTCGTACTTCGCTATACTAACTACTCGTTTATAACTCTTATACGACTCCTAATTAAAAGAATACGTTTTAATAAGTCTATATTCTTTACAAGACCTTAAACGAATAAGAATTAAGGTACTTATAGTATTTGAGGAATTAGACTTTATAGTAGACTAATAATACTTTATCGCTCCGTCCTATAATTTGCTCTTTAATCCTATATTCGAATACTCTTAAAACTATATAACGAAACTATTCCTCTCTTTTATATTCGAAAGAATATCTATTAATCTATTTATATTCTTTACGGCGACTGAATTAGTTAAGAAATAACGTTATTGTTGCTACCTTAAAATTCGCGTTCTCTAGGTCTTACAGGTATACTAAGATCTAAATCTTCTTAACTCTTATATCGATCTACGAAATCACGTACTATTTCTATATATCTAATATCCTCGGTCTACTTATAGTTAAAAGAATATATTTTAGAGCATCTGTACTCTTTATTACGACTTAATCTATTAAGAATTAAGATCGCTATTAACTTTATAAGAAAGTATTTCTTCTCTATTAAGACCTAATTTTCTTTAATTAATAATACCCGTATAAATCCTTATATCTAAAAATCTTTAGTCTAATCGGAATTAGAAGAGTATATTCTAGAGTATCTATAGTCTTTGTGACGACTTAATCCGTTAAGAACTTACCTCGCTATTACTTTCGTAAAGAATTTGCTCTTCGTACCACGCTAGCTTATAGTCGATCTCTTTACTAAGTAATCGACTTAACCTCTTAACTTATTATCTATTCTTTTATTCGATTATTATATTTACGAAATCGTTATTACGAGTATTATTATTCTTTACAGCAGCCCGAACGGATAAGAAACGAGCTCGCTATTACTTAAGAAAGAAATTCTTCTCCGTTAAATTTCCCCGTAAAAAGTCTATAGCTACCTTATATATCCTATATAAGCTTTAGCTAATTGAAAGAATAGTAGTTAAATAAGTACTATTCTTAGCAGAGACCTATTCGATTAATAGATAACTACGAAAGAATTCTTTAAAGGAATTTTAATATACTCTTTAAATCTCGCGAACCTGATATCTTAATAAGTAAGAAGCTTTAGCTAAATTAGCTACTTTTTGTCTATTATCTCTAGATTATTATTACCTCGTTTAGATATTAATAGCGGGGCGCTATTTTTCTTTCTTTTAAATAGTAATATCTTGTATAATAAACTCGTAGTTAAGAGAGGAACCGCAGGGCCCTATCGCAGACGAAGAGATATAGTAATATAAGGGATAAGACCTCTACGTTATAGACGAAGAGATATAGTAGTATAAGAGATTATACTACGTTATCGTTACTTAAGAAGATTCTTACGTTATCGTCACCTAGCTGAAGAATTAACTATGTTAGGTTAGCTCGTAAATAAATTAAGATTTCCTAGCTATCTAGAAGCTTGTTAAAGTATTTAATGCTGCTTTTATATTATTAGCTAGCCAGATATCTCTCTAGTAGAATTAATAGTTAAGTATTTAAAACAGTACTACTCCGTAAGAGATCTTGTAAATAGCGATTTAATTAATAATTTAAAAGGCTAGTTAAGCTACTTATAAAGAACGACTAGCTATATTTATTACTTAGTTATATATACTTTCTATACCGCAGCTAGAAGATCTCGCTGTAGCTAAATTTATTTACGTTATTAATAATATC